>DWLS01002025.1:0-19329 GCA_018246255.1 Pachliopta kotzebuea
CAATCTATAAGAAGGTGCATAATACTTTCTTCAACGTTAGGATCACAAGCACAAGACGGTACGTCTTTGCGTTTAAACAATTTTTCTTTATAATACACAATAAGTATGCAAGTATTCCCCTTTATGTACTCAGGGCCTCCTCCTCTCCTCTCTCAAGGAGAGGTCAAGGTCATTCATTCACCACAATAGTCAAGAGCGGGTTGGCGAATATTATAACAGTGAATCAATAGTTCAGTTAGAAACTAAAAGTAACAAATTTTTTTTCAATCAATTGACAATAAGACTTAGTTGATATATAAAAATATCCTGACATAACTTCTTTTTATACACAAGTCTATTGTATTTTTATCTATTTACTTAAATCATATCTACGTATATTGTATATTTTTAATGTATACATCAAAAAATTAATTGTCTTGAGTATGAATTTAAAATGTTCCTCATTTTGAATTTTCCACACAGTCCTTATTTGTAACAGACATTTCAAAATCGCTTCAACCGATTAAAAAATTACTGGATTTATAATTAACATCTAGTATGTATAAGAATTTTTACTAAGAGCTTTATTACAATGTTAGGAGAATTAGAGAATGTAATTGAATTTTTGAGATAATGACGGCGGTGATGATTGTAATATATGATATTCTTCTTATACAAATATACATAAGTTAATGATGCAACAGGAAATCCCAACAAATTTACAAAATTCCTGTCTAAAATCTACTTAAGTTAATGTGCCCCATTTCTCACTCCTTCAGACATTCAAAGCACGCCTCCAACATTAATCTCTGCATATAACTTAGCGGATTCATGGAAGAAATCATCACACGTGTGACATCACCATTCAAGGTATCTAGCGAAACGAGGAAAAGATACTTGAAATCGCGTGCCAAGTTATGAATGAGATTCGCATTTTTTTTTCATGGATCGCGTCGATCAAAGTCAAACTGTGTCGACACTTTTAACGATAACTTTGCGGTTTCTTTTAAGTTCCAACTATGACACATTTTTTTAACCACAAGAGCTTTTAATGATCTAATTTTTTTGGGTCATTTATTAAATGTTTAAATTTGTTGTTTGTTTATGTACATGCACAGTGAAATTTCTATTATTGGATTAAGATACTATGTAGCTTAGGCATAAAGTTCCCTCTTGTTAACCTCATTTTAAGTTAACAAATAAGTATCGTAAAATACATAAATAAATAAATAGCTATAAATAGTATATTTATCTATATATCTAAAGAGGTATTTGTGTGTATATAAAACATAGTAAGATATATAATAATATATCTTTAAACCAAATCACGAATCCAGTTAACCGAGTAAACGTCTGAATTTGTCTAAAGCCATTTTATTACCAGTTTTTAATATTGATGCTGAAATGTTGCAATATAAATTCTAAAATTTAAAATATCCTTATAATAAAAAATAGGGTTGAGAACTGCCTTAAACATTTTTTTGTTAGCTCTGAATCGAAATAAATTCCGACGCGCCTGTTCACGTAGCCCCGTGACCCCCTGACCCCCGTACCCTACGGCCGACCGACTGATCTATGCAAAACAGCGTACGTGAAGTTTTTTTTTTACATTCGCATCAAATCTTCTCTTTCGTTAGGGACTACAGCTTATCATGACTTTCAACATACTTAAGTATAATAAGTAAGTAATAACTTAGTAATAATAATATATAAAGATATCAAAATCACTATTTTAAAACACCCGCGAAACATTAACTAGCTCAAAATCTTCATTCAGTAGAACTCAATGTTTTCAATTATCGCCAAATGCTTTCTTAATAAACAGAGCTTTGTTTCAATTATGAATAAATTAGAAACAGTCCAGCCTTTTATAAGCTACTGGGCTTCTGGAAAAGACTAAGATCAGCAAATAAGAGACACGAAATAACAGAACATTATCAAAAGTCAAACGCATATGTAAAACTATTTTGTCAAATATCACTTCAAAAATACTCCTAAGTTTTAGTTCTTT
Organism: Pachliopta kotzebuea; assembly: GCA_018246255.1. Classification (NCBI taxonomy): domain Eukaryota; kingdom Metazoa; phylum Arthropoda; class Insecta; order Lepidoptera; family Papilionidae; genus Pachliopta; species Pachliopta kotzebuea. The sequence goes on from DWLS01002025.1 coordinate 1,991, forward strand.
CTCTCTTTACCTTACTTGTGTGTGTTCCTAAAAGCTTTTAAATATACACATCATCGTCAGCTCATTTAAGTCCTCTGCTAGGAATAGACCTTATTTCAATAGTTGGGGATTTGGGCCATATTCTATCACCTTATCCCAATGCGATTTGATGGAGAGCGAGAGCCTCCTTTGTTGATTAACAGGCTGCTCCGTAAGCAGGTGAGATTGTCTTAGATCCCATAAGTTATTGTGTGGGATCCCAAAAATGCACGTAAATAAATAAAAAAAAGTAATAATCGCAGCTTATAAAGCAATCAAGTTGGAAGCTGCAGTTCATTATTTATTTCTGTATCGAAAACATATTTGCAATTTGGCGGTGAAATAATTGAGAGATATCTAAACCGACTGATTTATAATTTGGACAGTAAATAAATGTAAAAGACTTCAACGAGTCCCATGATACTTTTAACGTTTGCTTTTGGTTTGTTTCGATTAGTTTTTTTACTTCATCGCAACCTGATTGGCTGTCGCAATTAATATTCATCTGATGAAGGCAACACGAATCTGTATTATAAACATATATATTGCGGAATTGTTTTTTTAATCTTTGAACGGTTGCTGTATTAATTCCGTTTAACGTTCCAATCTTTTTTTAACAATTTTTTATTTAATTAACCCACAGTCTAAATTATTAATCTAACATGGTTTTACTATAAAAAAATTAATCAATGGTTGAAATCCCAGGAAGCATGGTTTTGTTTTAGATTTCTATTCGCATAGTTTTCAAGTTTTAAACAAAACAAGCAGCGTGCAGAGCTTGGCATGACTTGGCGTGAGAAACAGCCAGTGGCCATGAGCACTTGGCATCATGCGGTCATTATCGACACAGAACAATCGTTTTTATTCAACTCGTAGCCACTGGCGTAGGCATCAATTATTCAAAATGATTTGTTGCGACTAAGTAGATTTGGACGTCCATTTGTCCCAATTAAGCAATGAACACAAGGATTCAATTTGATATTGTTCTTTAAACAATCATTCTATTTCTCGTTATAATAAATATCAAGAATGATAAGCAGTGGTTTGAATTTGTATTTATTTTTAAATTATCTGTTTATACTCATAAATAATATGAGTAAAGTTTAACAATCATCTGTAAGGTTCAAGCAGTCTTCAAATAACAATGAGCTTTATAGCGAAGTCGCAAGTAAACAAACTATTACCATATACCACTTTACATGTTGAACGTAACGAGTAATAGGAATTTCTTCGCTAAATTGTTAAATTATACGCGTGTAATGAGTTGAGAAATAATAACTAGACACAATATTACCTCGCCTATAGTTTAGATAAAACTAAAATAGACACAATCTCGGAGATCGGGCAAGTGTGCGCGGCTAAAGCAGCGGCCGCAGGTACGCGCTGATCGCACTCCAGACAAGGTGGTATCGACTGACTCATTACATTTAAACAGCCTTCGTGGTCATTTAAAAATGTGGGCTATGTAAATTCATACGTAACTTTGTAGGGCATCTGTTAAATACGCTAGAAGAATTCACTTTACGTAGATTGGGTGCTCGCGAATGTGTTTACAGCACACAGCTTTCTCCCAGACTAATGTTTTAAGATTACGTCGTTTAGACATTAAGTCTATTGACTTGGATGACTTATAATGAGACAAAGCCTTATTAGGCTCTGTCCGTATTATATACCTAAAAAACTAGATACAGATAAAAGGGTTATATATTTCAAAATAATAGCAACAACAACCAAAAGATAACTTAACGAAATTAATACAGCAATTTCTAAGTAACGACGCTATATAATGTGGCCCAGTGGCTAAAAGCATGTAATAGTCGGGGACTTTGGTTTGATTTTTGACCACATAAGTATGATAATATAAATATGTAAGTACGTATGTACATATATAATTCCTGTATTGTTATTATTGTTACATTCTTTTGATTTAAATTTATCTTTGGTATAATAAATGCTAATATAGTTACGGCGACTACTAGTAGAGTTTGAAAAGGAGCATTACTTGTTATATACATATTACTTATTTATAAACTTTCTGTAATTTTTATTTATGTATGTATTAATCATGTGCATGTTTTATTTTTCTATAATATGAATGGTATGGTTTATTTGAAACTTTAGCTTCTTGCCACCCTTCATATAACAGCATTGTTGTTTTAGTGTCGCAGTAAACTGGGTGACTGCACTTTACCACAGCTAAGTTGTAACTTCACGTTAAGTGGATGTCATGTTAGGCCATTCAAACATTTCTACAGTTACACGCGTTAAACATATTTACTGCGCCCGCGGTTCAAAGTGCAATAAACTCGTAAAGGTCAATTTTCATGTTTGTCAGTATCCTGTTAATCAAAATCGTTCAGTTTAAAGTTTAAATTAATGTTGCATATGGAAAAAATAAACTATATTTGTATTGAATAAATTAGCAATAAACCAAGGTCAGAGTCAAAATTATTTGCATTCAATTTAGTCTGTGGCGCCTTCGGAAACGCGATTTATTTATTTTTTTGAAGTTTAGTAATATTTCCATTTAATATAACTAACACTTGACCTTATCTTCACATGCTTTAAGTGAGGTTGAGGCTGCGGATAGTCAATACTACCCCCAGAATACTGCTGCTCTCATATTGTCACAACTGTTCACATTGACATTATAACTGTTTTACACTATGGGGATGGAAATATAAATATAAAAATATGTCTATCACCAACCAATCACAACATGTATATCCGGAAGAAAGTATTATGCATCTTCTTATAGATTGTCCAAAGTATTCAAGGGATAGGATAGATATAGAGATGAGAATGAACAAGAAGATAAGTAAAGAAAATCTAAGCGAAATAATAATGTCGCATAATAAAGAAGTACTTTTAAAATTTATGGAAAAGATTTCACAGGATGCTGTTAAAAGAAATAAAAATAATTAGCAGGTATCACATTTAACGGCTTTTGCTATTAGTAGATAAAAATTATAAAAACAAACAAGTATTTGATAAGCAAACGAGGTCTCCGACTATAGTCCGAGGAATAAAAGAGCATATCTAAATTAAAAAAAAAACATGTATATCCGGAATAGATCTACAAACTTTGGTTTTACTAAGCAAGATGCTATCCACTGAACCACAGAGGGAGTTATATTATTAATAATAGTTTCCCGTTGCATTAGCAACTAAAAAAATATAATATATATTTATGTAGATAAGCCATGGTCCAAAACTATGAAGGAACCTAATGGAGCATCAAACAATGGGAGAGCCCGTGATAGCCTAGTAGTTTGAACGCCTGTCTTCCACGCCGTGGGTACCGGGTTCGAATCCGGCAAGCACCAACGAATTTTTCAATGTTACCTACAGTTAGTATAACACCAACTAATATCACGTTCTGTAATACATGTATCAAATCGCGAGATTACAAACATTAAAAAAAATAGGAGCAGTAATACCCACCTAAACAGTCTCCGGCAAGAGAGTTCTCTGCTGTCTACAAGTATATTAATAGTAACATAGACACCGGCAGTAAGTCTACCGGGTGCCAGTTGATACCTCAGAAAGATCGCAGTAATAAATTCTGACTCACGACGAAAGTCCACAAACACAACAGTTGCGGAAGAAAAAGTATTTTATTACACAAAAGGCCGTGAGAATCGTCGCCGCACCCACGCAGTATGAATATGTTCTTAGAACATATATCATCACTACTGGAGCGAGTAGGCATTAGGTTGAAGCTTATCTCCACTTAGCGGGAGATCGTAATTCAATTTAATATATATTTTGGAGGATCTTCTAAAGATGCTCTGCTTTTGCGGGGAAGTCAGGGTTATGTGGGATTTATACTAAAACCCCCTCAGTGGTCATTCTTCATGTATTGGGAAAGGCACCGGTAAGTTTCGTAGAAGATCCTGGTATCTTCTACGCAACTTACCGGTACCTGCTACAATGCTGCTGAGCACATCCCAGAGATGGTACTGTCTCCAGCATTAAATGCTGCGATAAAATACGAGACCTCTTCGTAGTCGTCCGCCCCGTGCTCACTTAATCCGTCTTCGACTCTCCTCTCCTCTTTCAGTCTCCTTCTTCTACAGACAGGGCTTACCTTGGTCTTATTCTTGATTGCCCGAGACTACAGGGCTGAAGTCATTAAGTGATCTAAGATAATACATTTAAGCTAGTTATAAACAAATGGAACAATGAATTCATCGTTAGCGGATAGACGTCCGACCGACGATACGACCTATAATTCAAACGATTCAAGTATTGACATAATCCTCCGTGGTCTGGGAATATCTGTGTAAGCTGCCCAGTGGGTCGGACTATTTTTATTAAGCTATACGCTTCTGCAGAAACAGCTTTAAGTTATGAACAGCTTTGTGATGGACGCGGCTGTACTCCCGTTGTATCGGCCTCTCCAAATGAAACTAGTATAGTCTAAAGAATAATTATGTTGTGAAATTTTCATCGGAGTTTATTGACCTGGCTAAATGAATCATCAAATTACCGCTGTAATATTTCACGTAATAACATAGAGCCACGTACGGTACGCAGCGCGGCTCAATCGGCCGGCCGTATCTGTTACGCGCGATCCGCACCCATGAGGAAGAGAGGCTTATCTGAATTTTCTAATCTAGTGCCTCACATACACGTGCCTCCGCGAAATCACCGCGACTAACAGCACACACCGGACACAGTGTCATCACCGTGCTGCTCTGTGTCGGGCTTCTATGGAGACACGGGCAGCTGGAATGAGAAATTAATTCGGTTCGTAAACGGTATCGCGGAGACGGATAATGGTTACGAGTGCGCTATAAATATCAACGGTGGGTGTCGCAAATGTCTTCGTACTGTTACGCTGACGTCTATATTTGTATTATAACGTGTCAAATTAGCGTATCTCAGTTTGAGAGACGGCCGTCATATGGTGCTGTGGTAAAATGTTTATACAGCGGCCGGCGCCCACTCACCGCGCTGACGAAGATCTACAGCTCGGGCCCCTCGCTTTTCACATGATATTATCTTTGAGTTGTTTTCTGTAATACTAAATATTAAATTACCAGTTTTTTCATTAGGTTTACCAACAGCATATTGATTACTGTAAAAGAACAAATCAAAGAGCATCAATTCAATTAATTGGATTTCAAATCCAAAAACTTATTCATTCTGAACAATAAACAAAACGTCCTAATTTGTATTTTAACGATTCGGCATATTACGTTAGTATATCGGAATATGCTAATTTAAACTCCTCTCTCCGTAAGACAAAAAAGGCCCGTTCAAACGCAATAACCGATAAAAAACATTGTCATAATCCCAAATAATGCGACAGATCGTAATTTAGCAGCAAAAGCGCGCCGGCCGCCCCGGGCACCGGTGAAACTGTAACACAATCACATATTTTACGCTTTTGTACGAGCTTTAATTGGGTAAGAAAAGAGTGGAGGCCGTTCACAGCGGGGTGACTTCCAAATTTATATGAAAAATCCTCGGAAGACCCCCATTATTTACGTCGGAGACGCGCCGGGACGCGAGAGAGCGTCGCAATATCGACTGTGAGATACGGCCCGCATCCGCGCTGACCCAGATGTGGGCCCCGCTTTATGATGACTTTTTGAAAAATGTAGTTTTTAATTCGGAACAGGGACGGGCCAAATTGAATGTACGAATATGAGAACCTCCTTAACTGTAACGTTTATAAATTGCCGTTTCTTATGCGGGCCCGGCGGAAGTCTGCAAATATTTTGCGCTAAATTAATGAAAACCGAATGTAAGGAATCGGTAGCGATGTCGTTACGCTAAAATGAAACGTGCCTTAATAATTTCCGTTTATTGAATATGTAATTTTTCTCTTGTTGCAGTCTTTTTTCGGGCGCACATACAACAACCTGTCTTCGATTTCGGAATGCAAGAATAATGGAGAGTGCGTCATCAACAAGAAAAATAGGACCGCCTGCAAAGCTTGCCGGTTAAGAAAATGTTTACTGGTGGGCATGTCGAAATCGGGCTCGAGGTACGGGAGAAGATCCAACTGGTTCAAGATCCACTGCCTTCTACAAGAACAGCAGCAGCAGCACATACAACAAATGCAAACTAATAAATCACCACCAGCTTTTAATCCTAATATCAATCCATCATTTTTACCGACAAATCTGCTGCCCGCCGCGGCGCTAGCGGAATATTACAAGACATCTGAAAAGATACCGTTCGGTGAAGAAGTGACGAGGCAGAGCGTTTCCCCTTCGGACTCCGGGGCCTCATCAGCGGATCCCGAAGACGATAACAGCTCGAGGAGTACAAACGGTTTGAGCATTTTTAGACCAGCCTCATCTCCGTGTAGCGAAAAGGACGTGCGATTGCAAGCGCTTAGAAATCAAAGTAAAGATCTACGAAGGAAAAAGCCGTCCACGTTGCCTCTCTCTCCATTCAGTGCTGCACCAGCCGCACCCAGTTATCCACCAAGAGGGAGTTCTTTTCTACCTTTACCAACCGCTATGCAGAATCTAAGATCTGTGCCACCAGGGATCACGACGTGGCAGGCCCGCAACGGCGGCGACCTGCTGCTGCACTCCCCAGCCGTCGCCGGCGTGGCGATAGAACAAGACCAGCCAATAGACCTCTCCATAAAATCAACCGCCGTGCTGTTCAGAAGTCCCAAAAGAGACGAGATAAGTGATTCCGAACCAGAGCTGAGCATCGACCTCAGTGACGACAACGGAAAAGAAATGATGAAGAATCCCCTCGACTTAAGCCTGGTTCCGAAAAGGACGGAGGAAGTCCCGATGACCGGATGAGAGATCAGTGAAGGTTGTTACGTCATATTAAGAAATGAACTTATTTTTAAAAAATAAATTAATAGATAATCATTGGAAATATTCTATTGAATACTCTGCCATACAGTATTTAAGTGATTATTCTCTTCAAGTTTATCTGAACTTGCTACCATTACAAGTGTATTTAGAAACTTAATAATAACGTTCAACAGTGGACGTGATGATCATGATGATGAAACGACAGATATCGTCAATTTATTTTGTACAGTGTAAAAGTTTAGATCAATATCATTTATGATGTATGACATGAATGTGATTCGTCGTGTTTTTCTATACTACTGTTAGTGGATTGTATTAGTTCATAATAGTAATTTTAGTAGTGTTAGTTGTGTGTTGTATCATGTGCCAGTGCCAAACGTGCCAGTCCGTGCTAATTTTATTACCAATCTTAACTTTATATTTAATGGGATCAAAGGCCAGTCGATTTCGAAGCTCAAAATTTGAAATGTACAAATAAGTTTTAAGTTAAATTGTATGATATTAGATCGTCCGCTTCCGGCGGGGTCTAAGTTATTTATTTTAGTATTTAGGCCAGTTTACTGAGTCATTTATTAATGAATAAGCAACATTTAGATTAAATTTATTATAGTTTAGTTTTTTTTTTTAATTAATTAGACCGTTTGTTTGAACTCGTCCGGTTTCCTTTTAATTAGTGTCGTTGTTTATTTTGTTGATGATTTTTGATACTTTTATACATTCTGTTTATGTTTAATGATATTGCCTTTGTATTTACTTTTATCACTGATCGGTTAAATCAGGGGTCAGCATCCTAATGCGAAAGCGACCCTACCTTGCCCCAACAACGCGGAGGCGGGCTCACGGGCGGGTTTTTAGTGGGTGCGAGTCCCACACAGTCCCACGGGGGTGGCGGGAGGGCAGTGCGTAGGCATTTTCCCCCCACAAAAAAAAAAAAAAAAAGGGTCAACATCCTGCAGCTCTTTGGACATGAACCTGGGGCTCTTTGATTCCGTACGCAAACATTACTTCATTAAAAAGTATGTAAAAATCATTCTGAATCAATTAACTAGGATTACTCACTATATTTTCTATGAAAAAACACTGCTTATTTATTACACAAAAATAGTTTTTTTTTTTATTTATTTGGTTGGCATGAAAAAAATTGCGGCTTTAAAAGCTAAGAAATTTTGTAAATTGTAATTTTTGACTCTTCAAGCTTAAAGGTTGCCGACACCTGGTTTAAACGTTTCATTTTTTATAACTTACGCTGCTGTATAACATTGATTAGTTACCAAAATATGGTGAAATGGCGTACATAAATTTAACAATAAACATATGTAATTAACAATTACTTCACTGATACACAGTTAATTGGATTTTGTGAAGTAAACACAGTAAATTATGTTAGTAAGCATTAGCAAATCATTTTGTTACATCATAATTATAAATTTGTACTTTACCAGATCTTCAGAAAGTATACATAAATATTTATAACTGAACATCAACTTACTTTCGCTTGCTGTCTTTTTCTTTCAACTACGATAACCAAGAGGTCTATAATTTGATACTTCACACACTTATATATGACTCGCAATCATTTAAATAGCGAGCTTTTCTTCTCAGATTCTTCTTTACAAAAAGCTCGTTTGAAAACTTCATAAATATTATAGAAGAAATTATCGTAAGTACATAAAATGCACAATGTGCGTTTGCACTCGTTAATAAATGGTGCTTTACTATAATAATTTATATACAGCTAACTTAGATTGTTATAAAGAAAACTCACAAGCCGTCCTTTACCGGCTGAACCGATTATGTATAAAAGTTATCGAACTAAGTTACTCCATACAGTTGCGGAGGGAGAAGTAGATAATGAACTGTTTATTGAAATAAATAAAATATATTTCAAGTACATTCCTAAGCTACAAGTTACTTAATTGGTTGTTATTGTTTTCAGTGTGATATATTGATATTATTGTGTTTATATTATTTTTTTTAACGTTTATAAAAATAAATCTTAATATATTTCGTGGAAAATAAACATGAGTGCCTTTATTAAAGCGGTTGTTTTATTTTGATTCTCGTAAACATCTCCTCTTCTACTTAATGCTTCTCCGACTAGTTGATATTGGCAATCATTATCAATTATAATAAAAATATTTTACTCTAATATAATCTACTTTAATACCTCTAATAAAATAATAAAAAAAATGTTGTAGCCTTTAAAAAAAATCAAGTTTTAATTCAATACAATTAAAGGTAATTAAAACACTATGGTCTTGTATATATAAAGACGAATTTGATATTTTTATCTGTCTTCTATACATATTTCTTTTAAATGAAGATAAGAATATAATATATTTTACTTATCAAAAATTAATGTTATATTTATGTATATAATAAACTTCTACAGGATTGCTTCTAAATATTAAGATGAAGAGAATCTCCTTTCTGATGGGCTCACGTAATGATATGGAAGTATAAGATTCCTTGTTAGTTTACTACGCTAAGTTCTAATAAGTTAGATGACGATGGAGGCAGATTATGAACTACTAACAAGAGATGCTAGTAAGGGTTTTATCACATACACTCTATTGTGGTTATCGTCCTGGGATTTAAGTAATAAGTAATAATTAACAGAACAAGAAACGAACTATGTATTCCGGGAATCAGTTTCTTTTACAATATACTGACATATAAATTCCAAGTAGGATTAATTGTGCTTATAACATTATTATTTTTATAATATATATTAATAGAAAATAGTAGAGAGAAAGAAAGAAATAAGTAGAGGCTCGAGGAAGGAGGCTCTAACTATTATTATAACTTGTGTGTGTATGACTAATTTGTTTAATCGTGTACAGATCCGAATATTTATGTTCAGGATATTCTCCGTCTTTTCATAAGTAATTCCAAGTAATTAAGTAACTCCGTAGATATAACTACATTTAAATACAACATTACGTCTCGTGAGGTGTTGTGTGGGATCCCTTACAACCCCGCTATCCTTTGTAAATAAGAGATAAATTCAATTTGGTGATATACTACTGATATTTTTACTCTAATAGTTACTCTAATAGTATATAATTACTCTATAATCTTCTAATATATAATTACTCTAATAGTTCTGATTGATAGCTCATTTGCTTAAACGCCGGCCTTCCACTTTGAAGGTACCGGGTTCGAATATAGCCTGCACCGATTAATTATTCAATTTATGATCAGTTACTATAACAACTAATATCACATGCTTTAAGCAACAAAAGAAATTTGTTATGGTGTTAAAGAAATTATTATAGACAGGCGTATTACTAATCAGCAGGCCAACGATCCATATCGTTTTAATTCCCAGTAACCGTTGTAAATATCGTTCTTTATAACAGACCCGTGGTATTTTTCCCTTCAAAATAATAAAGCGACTTCTCTCTTAAAGTTCGCTACATTCAAAAGGTTAATCAAGTAATATTAATTATGACATACGGCGGTGCAAGATTATTTGGCACCGCTACGTTTCTACATAATCAGAGCAGTCGAAATGCCGAAATATATAACTCGCTTATTTGTAAGCAACCGCCGTCGGGCCCTACATGGCGCGACCACAATAAAACCTTAACTGATTTAATTGATATTATTAAGTCTTTCAGCTCAACGCGACACCTTTCAGTGTACACTTAGGCAAATCGAAAAGCAACCTTCTAACTTAGAGATGAAGGTGTGAAGTAGTTTTCGTGGTCGCACCGTAATTTTGCGCCGTCAAGATTTTTGTCACTCAATTTATGCGAAGTCATGCGGCAGCGCGCGGTAACAAATCATCATTTTTTAGTAACGTCCGAGCGGTCAGTCATTCCCCGATACGGCCGGGCCGTTTACACGGGCGAAAAGAAATGTTGCTCGTTAGCGGGGATAATGGGGGCTTTGCGTTATTGACTGGCGTACTATTGAGTAGTAAAGTCTTACTGTTTCGTTACATAAATATCACATATTAAAATAGCAGTAGCCCGTTGCATTCGCAACTAAAAAAAATAATAAATAAATAAAATTACTAAATTTAAGACGTCGTTACTATAGCTAATATAGATATAGCATAAATCAGTTATTAAATTCGCAGAGACACATCCCATTCTGCACGGACGCACGCCATGAAAGAGAAGATAGTAGGATACTTTACTTGTGGTAGGTCCGTTTTGCCGGAGACCGTCTAGGTAGGTACTACCGCGGCTCCTATTTCTACCGCTTAATAGTAATGTGCATACATTACTGTGTTGTAGTTTGAAGGGTATGCTAGTGAAATTACTGGGGTAACGAAACTTAACAAGTTACGCCTTAAAGCGACAGACACAATTTAGTGTAGTGTAACCCATTTTAACCAGCGCTAGATTAATATAGAAAGGCACATCACTTACCATCAGCTGAACGCCTTGACGACCTCATCGATTAATATTGTGTAGTGTCTCTGATTTTAGGTCTTGCTGGTGACTAAAAAGGTTTCCAGATACATGGGCTTTGCGGATCGGAGCCCTTACTTTTCTTTGAGTAAGCCCTGTGCGAAGGAGTGATCTTTGGGGAGGGTAACGGCTCTACCCCGGGATGTGTTCAACAGCAGAGAAAGAAGGCACTGATGAGTTCTGTAGGTGATCCCGGGGTCTTCCGCAATGCATTGAGGATAACGCCCGAGGGAGGTTTAGTTAGTATAAATACCACATAATCCTAAATTCCCCCCATAAGTAGGGTCTCATTAGATCTCCAACACGAAAAAAAAGTTGACCGTCTCGTACAAAAATGATGGTCGCTGCAAAGTAGTGTGCAAATATTCTCTAAAACATATTCCAGTTTGGGCGATAGCATCTAATTTAATTACTGTGGTAACAAGACATTTAATATTTCATACCAACTATCACAATATGGTCATTCTAAGACCAGGCGTTTTTTACTTAAGATAACTATATATCTTGGATTGACCTTTTGGATACCAATTTTAGTTTGATTGTAAACAATATTATAACAATAAATATATCTGGTATTATATATAAAAAGTTATCTAAATTATTATTTTATTTATTTAAACCTATATAAATAAACCTAAAATTAGGGTCCAGTAGGAGGACTTAATGCCTATGGTCATTCTCTAACAGTCAACCTAGGAGGTAGAAGATGCTGTGTTAGGTGAAGTGCTAAAGTTGGATTTAAAGGACAAAGAAAATTGTGGTACGTATATATATACATATAATACTATAAATGAGTACAAATGAAGAAAAATATATACAAATGTATGATAATACATAAATCAATAATAATTTATTACTACGAAATCGCTACAGTAACTATAAAAGACAAGTCAATATTGTTATTAATATTTAAAGAATTAATAGATTACAAAATAATAATGATAAATACTAGGTTTTTAAACCTAATATTAAATGGATACAATAGCTGTATCTATGTCGCATCTAGTGAGTGTTAAATTAGGAAGATGTTGGTGATAAAGTGGTGAGAGCCACACATGGTGGAAAAACGATCTGGTGAAGGTCTCTGGAAACTGCTGGATGAAGACAACGCAGGATTGGAGTGGAGATCTTTGGAGGGAGTTATGTCCAGCTGTGGACGGTTGTCGGCTGTTGATGATGCAGTGAGTTCATATTTCATAAAATTAGGAGTTGGTATATATGGTACGGTGTGGTTACTGGCCCCAAGCCAACCTGACCTGCTCGTGGTGCAGCCTGCTAATATGTTTATTGTGGGCATTGACTGCCTACCAAGCCATATCTAGTCAACGTTGTGGAATATGACCCCACACTATTGGGAAAGGCCTATGTCCAGCAGTGGACGTCTATCAGCTGATTATGAGACTACATCATTAATCTCAATCACGTATAATGACATGTGCAAATTTTCCTTTTAAATGCTTCATTATTATGGTCAGCTATACCATCAGGTGAAGGTAAGTAGCTATTTTACTATAGTAATAGATATGGGATTGGAATTTCACCAACTCGCATAGGGACAGCGAGAAGGTCAAATCCTCCCACTGTTGGGGAAGGCCTATGTCCATCAGTGGGCGTTTATCAGCTGATGATTATTATTAAGAATTATACATAGTAAACTATCGAAGTGGTAGTTATGGATAAATGGGAATTCGTCAGTCACTTTCCCGCGTGACCTTACCAACCGAAAGGTCCAGTTCTGGGGTCCGATTTTAACGAGGAAATATATCGGCCTAATTGAGATTACACCTCGTACGGGCCGGGCCCAAAAAATCATGTCGTTATGGCCAAAGATGGAGCTGATTTATTGAGACGTCCGCCGGATAGACTGAGCCGATGTGGAGCAGACGAGAAGACGGATGAGAACGCAGAGAACAGCTCCTGTCGGGTAGACTAAATTGTTGACGATTGATATATTGGAGATAGTGATGGATTATTCGACAATCTAATAAAAAGTGTTTTTGTCTATGGTAGAATCGGCTGAAGAAAATCAAAAATTTTTAATCAATATACGAACAATAGTTCAAATATTGAACGTAAGAAATCTATCAGCCGTTCGCAAAGCAAAGGTAAGGAACTGAGAAGTATATGCACAAGGAACTTAACGGGCTTGTTACAGTTTCTTACACGCAGATTTAAGTGTTGGTGGAGAAACAGCGTATTTTATTTCCAAACATCATCATCAATCAAATAGTCATCAATAATATAATAGACCTTCTCTAATAGTAAAGGTATTTGGGATATATCCCACAAAGCTGGCCCAATGCAGTTTGGTGGAGAACCAGAGCCACATTTATTGATTAACAGGATGATTATGTTGGATCCCGTGATTTTTTGTGTGGGATCCCTTACACCCCTTATACCCACCACATGACTCTGACGTTCTCAGCGGATACCAAAATCTATTCAATAATTAAGTCATTACATTTTAAGTTGTTATTAGGATTTTCTTTTTATACTAGCAAGCGTATCACTTACTATCGAGTGAACAACTTACTAATCTCGTCGTCTTTTCGATTAAAAAACCTTCGCTTTGAACCATTGCTCTTCTAGTTGTAAACATATAGATGTAGATAATTTTGGGTTAACACACTTCACTGTTTAAATTCTCTATGTCAGTAAACAACATACTAATATATATATTTTTATTCTGTTCTGTCTCTCGTATATTATGTATTAGTAAAGGTTTAGTTTAATTATTTAAATATGTATTATATTAACTTAGAATAGGTTATTAACGCCTATAGGTATTCTTTATCAGTCAACCGAGGAATTGAATAAATCCTTGTGGTAAGACAGATAGAATATTAATTAAAAAATAATTATAATTAAAGAACAGAAACATACAGTTAATATTATATATGTTACCTGAAATGTATGTAATCCGTCATTGTATACAAATCCTACGAAATGTGTACAATTCGGATATAATTTAGGAATTGTATAAAATATTGTTTGAAAAACTATTTAATGCATAGATATCCTAAGAAAATGTATAAATTTCTTCCGAATTATATATAATTTCAATATCATATTTTATATTAACTTTTAACTTATCACAAAATCAACTTATATTTATTATTATAAAATCAATTGATTTTAGGAATTACATACATTTCCGTTAACATATACATAAATACAAAAAGACTCATCATTTATATATATACTCAACTCAGACATCATATATATGTATACTTAAATATTATAGAGAAATTACTGAGGAAACGAGACAATATCTTACGTCTCAAGGCGACGAGCGCAATGTGTGGTATGTGTGGTGCTTTGTATACCATCTTAACCAGCGCCATATGGGCAAGTGTATCACTTACTATCAGGTGAACATGCTCATCTCATCGCCTCGTCGTATTAAAAGAGGAGAAACTGGTTTTATGTTTAAATTACATCTTTTCACAGCTCTCCTAATAACTTATAGGTTAATCGTTGCAATACAAAGAGTATTTATAACAAGAAGGAATTATATAAATGTTGATTATAAAATTTAATATAAATTTCAAATATAAACAAAATAACAAATTAGTTGCAAATTATAATATAAAATAGTTCAATATATAAAAGCAAATTAATACGAATAACGCTTTAAATGTCACATATCAAATAATAAACAGAGTCGACTATTTTGCTTTGATTTTAGTACGATAATATTAATAATATCGAAGCAAGTATTTTTTGGACAAAATTATAATATTTATGGTTGCGCTAATTCTACATAAAATGTGATTTATTTATTACTAATAGCAACCCAATGAGTTTTTATTAGAATTAATCGGCGATGTTAATGCACGATGTTTATAAAATATTGAAACGTCTATAACTTATCGAATTTAGGCAATTTTATTTTTATTTTTACACTTAATATCTTACTTAGGATCAACTGTAGAGGAAAACTTTCTAGAATATTACTAATATATACATTTTAGTAATTATTTATGAAAAACTTTACTGATGGTTTCTTGCTGGAGACTGGATATTGCTGTTGATAAATATTACTGTGTTGTAGTTTGAATGGTGATGTATGATATTGAAATTACTGCGGTTACGAGACTAAAGAACTTACGTCTTATAACGATAAGCGTGTGATGCTGTGATACCTATACCTATTTTTTTGAAGCTCTGATTACTTCTAGTATTACTCTTTTGCAGTATTAAGTTTTCGACGATTGCTGTCTTCACTCATCAGTGAGTGTATACCATCAACCAGCGCCTCGTTATCACGTAAAATCAGGTGAACATACCCCCGTCCCGTCGGCTCGCCGGATAAAAGGCAAAGTTATTATAATAAGAACGATACTTAATTCCCTCTTAATACCTAAAAGAGTACTGAAACAAAATTACGAGTCACACTGACAGAATGTTTTTTTTTTTTGTAACTCGCCACTGCGGTAATTCGGTGAGGGAATATTTAATATTTTCGTTGGAAATAATTACTGGTTTGTCACAGTGCGCAGTAAACGTCATATAAAATGCTTGAAAGACAACTTTGGAGATTTCGATTTGGCGCCTCCGCCTTCGTAATGCTGTGTCACTTGATTGCTTTGAAGTTTTATCGATATTTTAAAGTTAATAACTTTTGTAATATCACATCACTAGTCTACATAGTGTTGTTTCATATAACTCAATCAAAATTCAATATACGTGAGACTTGCTGTTATATAAATAAGATTAGGGAATTATTAATGATCGTAATTATTCATTGTCTGAATGGAAATCGTTGATTAATAGCGCGTCATTATTAAAGAAAAGTCTGTATTTTACGTAATTGATTGTAAGATATACATTTGCCTATGATATGGTGTTAGTTAAGATGGTATACACAGCACCACATTGCGCTCATCGCTTAGATACTAGTCTCGTTACCTCACTAATTTCACTAGCATTGTCAGCTGCAATATTAGGTCTCCGCCAAGAGACTTACCAGCAGTAAAGTTTTTTATAAATAATTATTAATATTTTTTCTACTACTACTACAATAGTTAAGTAATGTAGATTATTCTTAGCCCAGAATTACCAGAGAACAAAATGTAGCGGTTGGTAATAACCTAGACGGTCACCAACAGAGATGTTCGGTATAGTTACGCATCTATATGCGACGGTAGACTTACCACAAATACTATTATCCTAACAACAAATAGTACAATTAAAAGTAAACTATGACTTTTATATTACCACAGAGTATAATATCCTTTATAAAAAGCTATATAAACTCCTTGAAACCGTTCTCTTTTTAAATATACATGACCTATATTATTCAATGCTAAGACAGTAATAAAAGAAACTGGAACTATAACAAGGATGTTATTTATATATACATTTATATGTATATCAATAGATGCTATCTAAAGGTTAGTATGTAGAATAGCAATTTTAAAAAATGCAATAAAACGGCGTCTAGTAATATTTTTGTTTATTAATCGATCGTAATTTATAAGCGTCGCGGGCAAGCAATTGGCCGGCTTAGGTAAACACGAAACGGAATTACTGACGTTATTTAATCAATATTAATTAGTAGATATTCACAATTTACACACACATACATCATGCAATAATGTTTGTATATATATGTATAAGTATGTTGTGTTTTTATATCGCTGTGACCCGGAACGGATGTGAATGATTTATAGATTATTTATATGAAACGTAATACAGGAGTTTCGTTTTACGTTTATATTTGTATGACTATTAGTCAATTGCAAATTGTTACCAATACATATATATACATACATAGTTTTTTTTTATATGAATATAATCTTTTATTTCTCGGACTATAGTCGAAGACCTTGTTTGCTTATAAAATACTTATTAGTTTTTATAATTTTTATCTACTAATCGCAAAAGCCGATAAATGTACAGCATCCTGTGTAACCTTTTTCATAAATTTTTAAAAGTACTTCTTTATTATACGACATTATTATTACGCTTAGATTTTCTTTACTTCTTGTCCATTCTCATCTCTATATCTGTACTATCCTTTGAATACTTTGGACAATCTATAAGAAGGTGCATAATACTTTCTTCAACGTTAGGATCACAAGCACAAGACGGTACG
>DWLS01002026.1:0-19325 GCA_018246255.1 Pachliopta kotzebuea
ACTACGGTTCTCTCTTGTAAGCTTCCGTATCTACCGGGGTAACAGATGCTTCTGTCTGAGAGATATGCCTTCAATATAGCCTTAATGCCTGCAGGTATTCATTACCTCTCTACCTTTGGAGAGGTGAGATATTAAAGTAGGTGATAGGTACTATAGTATAAATGGATTACATAAATACTGACACAAATCATATATATAACCAAATTAATAAGAATTTGTTTGATATAACCTTAAAAGATGAAAATTGATGTCATCAAAATAATGTGTTAATAAAAGAAAGTAGTTTGTTATTGAAACATTATGTGATAAAAACATCATAATCATCTTTATCAACCAATAGATGACCACTGCTGGACACAAATCTACCCGAAAGATTGGTTTTGCATTATGAATATACAGCAGCTCATGATCTTCGTCAGTTCTTAGGTCCTCCTTATCGGGTCCTTCCTACACTACTTTTACCAGGATCCAATCGAAACAAACATCTTCACAAAAATATCGCTAATACAATAAATGACTAATTCCATGATAGTTTATAAAGTTTAGTTTTCTAATGTTTAAGTAATTTTTAATAATACTCTTATCTGTATATAAATATTGGCGAAAAATCCTTTTACAACCTTTTTTCCAAGTTCATAATTTTTGGTCAGGCAACAGAATTTTTATTGTATTTATTTAGAAAACTGTTTAAAATTTTTTTTTAAACAATTTTCTAAATAAATACAATAAAAATTCTTTAGATTTACTAACTTAATATACACTTAAAAGTGACTCAAATTATTTACGTAGCGTAGATTCTGTTTTAAGTTGAAATAAATTGCATGTAACGAACAATGTTTATAGAGGAGGAAATAGTTAAGACTAAAATAATCATGTTTTGTTCTTTATTATAAAACTATACTGTCATAAAATTACATATAAACATTAGATTCGAAAAATATGAATAATATGATTTTGTTTTTATTGTTTTGTATCGGACGTCAAAAGAGAAGACTGCCTGCTAAATGAATGCCCGACAGAACAATGACTCTTGAATTAATCATGCTTATCTGTACATTAAAGAAAAAAGCCGATTGCTCAACAGCGCGAGCAAGAAAATATTATACGTACCTTCCGAAGTACAATGTGAAAAAAAGTGAATGAAATTTAATTACCATCTCATTATACCGCCTGAAGATTACATTAGCATAACTACGTCTGCGTGTTATGACATCACTTGAATTAGTTAAATAAATTCATAATTATATTATAAGATATTTATTAAAATATAATAACAAGATTAATTATTTTCGTGTGGTGGTAGGTCTCTGTTA
The DNA here is from genome assembly GCA_018246255.1 of Pachliopta kotzebuea. NCBI lineage: Eukaryota > Metazoa > Arthropoda > Insecta > Lepidoptera > Papilionidae > Pachliopta > Pachliopta kotzebuea. Next base: position 1,314 of record DWLS01002026.1, read on the forward strand.
CCAGTAACCGTTTAGGTAAGACTACCGCTGCGTCTATTTCCGCCGCCAAACATTAGTCGGCAAACGTTGTGTTCCGGTTTGCGGGTTGCTTGTGAGATTACTTTGGTAATAATACATAAAATCTTATGTCCTAAGGTGACGAAAACAATATGGTGCAGTAATTACCATATATACATATACCTCACTAAATATGGTATATACTTACAGCACATATATACTCAATCCGCATTCATATACCATAGGTATTACATCCTATCAGATCAACATTCTTCACGTGGCTTCATGAAATACAATAGAAAAAATGTTTCTTATCATTAAATTGACTGCTGTCACTGTAAGAAAGGTTAATTAATTAATTATTACTATCAATTTTTTTAATAACACTGTTGTGGAAGTTAGTTATCATCATCAACAGCCTGCAGCAGTCCGCTGCTGGACATGGCCTCTCCCAAAGATCACCACTTAGTCCGATCTTAGGCTACATCGTGATAAGTAGCAAAGTTGTAAAAGCGATGAAATTTTGTTTTTATACAAGTACTCCAGCTTCGACCTCCACATTAGAAAACCGAGATGTTCCAAGAGCAACAGCTTTCGAGAAAAGTTAAGCTAGCATAGTGAATTATAACTAGAACCTCTCTACGTATAAGAAAAGATTCTGAGTCTCTACTGTATATGTAAGTGAATTGGGTAAATATGCTCATATATTCGTAGATGTAGGCCTATGTCCAGCAGTGAGCGTCTTATCAGCTGATGATGAATGCATGAATAGAAAAAGATAAACGTTTTACTAGTTTACGTTGAATATAACTAAAACAATTCAACCGTTTTTTTGTATACATGTTTATTCATTACATGATTTTAATAATAGTTTAATGAAAGTGGTAAAATTAATATTTAATATACATTGTATAGTTTTCTCTTTAATAATAATAATATGAAATATAATTTAATTTATCTATTTTAGTATGAAAATGTCTAGGGAATGTGAATCCGTTGAATAATAATCCGATCCATCCTTCGCAGTTTCAGTTGAGCGTATGTAGGGTATGCTGAAGGAGATTAGAGTGGCATCTATCTCACCGGTGTCGTTCCAATAATGTAGTTTTGACAAGGCTCATAACTCAGCATATATAATATGTGCACACACATAGGTATTGCGATATTTTACTTAAAACGTCTTTAGGTATGCTACGCTCAATTTGATGACAGCATTAACATGATTACGTTAAGGATTTAGTGTACATATAAGACCACATAAACACACCAATAAAACATTAACATTAACAAACCATATTTTTAATCTATGAGTCGATGATACAAGCAAGGCGTTCACCTAATGATAAGTGACGCGTTTGGTCATATCAACGTGGCGATTATTAAGATGTTATATACAAACATAAAATATCAAGTCTCATTACCCCAGTAATTTCACTCGCATACAGCACCCTTCAAACCGAAACACAGTAATGTTTTCACTTTATTATTCGGTGATAGAATTAGGAACTGCGGTGGTAGCTACCTAGACGGTCTCCGGTAAAGACTCCTGCCACCAGTAAATCCACCATCGCGGTACATGACGCATTACCAAATTCCATCCTCATCACCTGGACGACTGGAGATCTTCCACTATATGGTTCATATGCAACTTTTTATCACCCACAACTACTTTGTGGAATCAGTTACCATCAGCGGTATTTCTGATCCAATACAACGCGGAGGCCTTCGAGTAAAGAGCTTACCACTTCCTCCTTAAAAATCGGCTACGGAGCCACAACTCCTCGGATGTTGCGACTATACGTGGACATCAGTGAACACTCCACCATGTGAACTGTTCGCTCATTTGCCTACTTTCTCTATAAAAAAAATACAATAATTTTAATTAAATGGTATAATAGCATTCTTTAAGTTTTAACACATACATGTGTAAGAAGAATTATTACTTAGCTATTACAATAGCTAAGATTTTACATATTATAGACGATTTTACATATGATACAGAATGTGATGAAATTATACCCATCTGTTTCATCGTTGTGTATTGTGTTGTAATACATAGTTCCAAGAACTCAAAGAACATATGTTTTTAATCCCGTTTTCAACGTCGACAGCAATTTTTATGACGTACAGGAATTTGCCAGTTAACTATTTCTAAGAAGCATATATGATCTGATAAATTAAAGCTTTAATAAATTATGATATATTCTGTCTTAACCTGTCGCAGAGATTTTTGTAGGAGAACGAAACTATTTAGGAGTGCATAAAACATATAAAATAAAGTAAAATGTATATATAATACAAAAATATGTTTATTTTGTAACTTTTTTGATTTTGTAACAAACAACTTTTCAAATTTATGCGATCGTGTTTATCTCACATAAAACACTTTGCACTGGTAGTGAGTTGCACGGTATCGCGTTAAAGTATCGGCAGTTATTTGTCTTCAACGCGTTCAATATTGATCGAACACTTTACAACCCTTTAAAGTGTAACAAAGAAAATCACATACTGGCAAAACGGAAGTTTTATCAGTCCTGAAAATATTAATATCATCCTTATTTAAGCATAAGCGGATGATAACAACAACGCTGTATCAAACCACTGATTACAATTAACTATATCCCTTATTAACATATTGCTGATATTCTTTCTAAATTTTACTTTTTTGATATTAACTTTATGTAAATTGTCATTAGTATAAAACGTTTAAAAGTCTTAAAATACAAAGAGATTTCTTTAGAAAACACAAAGGTTATCTAGTTGTTTTTAACTTATAAATAATATTTGAAGATGTTAAGTAAAAAGCTGCATAGATGTGTGGTATGTGTTATTTATATATATTAAATATATATCTAAAACTCGTCCTTTAAAACTAAATTTTGCTATTAAATGTTAAAATGATAAATATTTTCACTTTGAAATACGACAATATCAAATGTTATTATGTAGGTTTCTCTAACATAACAATTGAAAAATGTTAGTACTAGGTTTTATATGAAACAAAGAAAATAAATAAATAACACAATACTAAAACTTAAGGACTCGGAACAATCGCTATCTATCGACGTTTTAGAAGATTGTTTTTCAGTGTAATTCCTGGTGTAGTTACGAAAAATTTATTTAAGGATCTAGGATTATAAAAGTAATACTTGGTAGACTCAAGGCTCGGCGTCGTCCAATCGTTATCCTTATGGGAGTTATTCGCCTCGGGCCACCGTGTGTCCGCTATCAACTAGCCAAGCACATTACTATTCAAATGAAGTTGCATCGATTGTAGCTTTAGATTGAACTAAAGGGTTAGATAAAGATAGATGACAGTATCTATTATTATAACAAAATAGTTCTAAAGACTTAATTCCTAAATAAAAACAAACATTCTCTTAAGCAACATTCATTTTAATTCCATATGTTATATATACAATGTAAAAAACTAAACCTGGATTATCGAGACAAAAACGAAGACATATTTTCTCCTTGCACATTTTTTCTTTTTTATCCCTTGAAAGTTATAAGCATCATGTCAAATATTAGTTCTATTACCTAATCAATTAATAATATAAAAATGAATCTTATGTTACTTAAACATTAACTTAAATTTAAACTATTCGTTTATACCTTCCATTTTTCGATGTGTTGAACTCGAAAAGATACTCTAAAATAATGTATACGGTAACAAATATTAAAGTACAGTTTATATAGAATTTTTATAATCACGTTATGAATACGTGAAATAAGTAAACGAAAAGAGCTATATAATAGAGTAAGCGGCAGTTATTCAAAATTATTTATAAAAAGGGTTTATCAGAAGAAAAAAATTATTTCATGAGCTGCGTTAATGATTAAAATTAAATTTTTAGTTATACCTTGATTTTTTTATAAATCTGATTGATCCTTGATAAATATAAATAGTTCTACTAATATCTTCCGTTTCTTGGCGTGCGTCCGTGCGGAATGAAATGTAGCTATGCCAACTTAATGGCTGACTTATGCTATATATATATACATAGCTATGGTAACAACTTTATGACTTTATTAATTTTGCTTAATTTATAATTTTTTAGTTGCGAATGCAACGGGCAACTGCTAGTTATATTACATGAGCTATATTTCTCTACGTAGAATAAATTTCTAGTTCTATTTACTTTTAAACCATCCTAAATTAAAACACTAAACTTGGTCACTTACCTTCTCAATGAAGAAAGAAAAGATAATGGTCCTCTATTAAAAACCATACAATGATCCTCTGAACGAATTTTTAATATTATTTCTGACAAAGTTGACAACGGTCCCTGTGACGGACAACAAGAAAATGGTTTCAGAAATTGAGAAACGGAATTAACATTATCTTTATATGAAATTATTTATATAACTACGCAATAGTAAAAAAAATACACAGGACTTTATTAATTGTTATATACTAATTCAAAGCTTGTGATATGAGTCTGAAGGGAGAGCCTTATATTTAAGATAAAGCGCAATGCAGTGCTGTGCAGTTACACTTCCTTTCGGTTACCTTGTCACATCGTATCTATCAGTTAAAGGTAATGCACGTTTTGATGTATTATTATATAGAAAATAAATTAATTAAACAATAAGAGCAGTGCCGTTTAAATAGTTCCGGTTAAAATTCTCAAAAGCTCTCGTTCACTTGAAACGTTTAATGGTTCAGATAAACAGAACGCTACTCGTTACGAGATGAGAAGATAAGTGTCAACTACGGGTCAAACACAGTTAACAGTTTAACTGACTTTATCTCCAGTTCAATCGCAAACAGTACCGTATAATTACAACTTTTTACGTAATTAATTTCCATAACACGGCAACATTCGAGCTTTGTTTGGGAAAAAGTTCAGCGCTGAAGTTGGGGGCTATAATGATGAGGACAATACAATTACTTTGAAACTTAAGAATAATTAACTATTTCCTAAAATGGATAAAAAAATACATATATACTCTCGTCTATCAGTGTATATCTTTTATCCATAACAACTGAACTAATTATAATTACTGATGTAAAAATGTTATATATTTCAAAGCCTTATATAAAAGCTCTTCAAGACAATAGAACTTCCAATCTCACTCTTATGGAATATTTATTGTTTCAATACTTACTTCTCAGCTTATTATTATTCTTTATTATTTGATTATAACATTTTATTAAATCTTTTGACTTCTTGTAAAAGTCTTATACATATATAAGCATTGAATCGCATAGTTCTGGCCATGAACAGAAAAATCACAAAATGATTGTAATCAAATGGGAAGACTGTTACAGTTAATGAAAACTTGAATAAGAAAACGGACATGTTTTGTCCTATTAGTATGAACTTGAAGGATCCTAAATATACTTCGTTATCAGTAGATACGTTATCACCAGGTAAGGAATACGCCTGCTGTACTATTCAAAGCTTCACTAACAAAAAAATACACTTTTACACCAGAGAAATTATATTAACGGTTCTTTTACAACGTTGTTACTGCCTAAAGGTTATTTAGTAAACGTTGAAGCGCTCTAAGGGCTATTAAACATTTTGTTGGGTTATGATGCTATTACAACCATCGCTAAACATTTAACCGCAGACAATGATCATTAGGAGTTATTAAGGCAAATGTTAGTAGAATTTATGCTCTTGAATTTTATATCGAATAAAATTAACACATTGCTAATTTGCAAAGATAATAACTTTATCATTCACTATAACATACAGAAATTAAAACTCCGACTGAATTTACAAGGTTAAATAATTTGTTAACAAAGATTTTTTTATGTCTATTAATTTTTTACTTGAAAAGCAGTACAAAAGATTTTATCCATTTAATATTTTAAAAACATGAAACAAAGAGATAAACTTACTTTAGCAACTTGAAAATGAATTCGAACAAAAATTGAAACCAGGCGCTTGGATTTGACGTCATAAAATTCAGGTTAAGTTAAGGGCAAAGAAACGGAGAAAATCGTTTAAAAAGTTTTATAACAAATCTTTACAAAGTTATTATAAATAATAAACTAAATTAATAAATATTATGTGGATTTTGTTATGATATTTTTCATGAAATAAATTTCAGTTTTAAGACAATTGCTGCCCACTGATGGACATCTCCTCCGAAAAGAGGAGATTTGGGCCGTCCGCCACTACCATGGCCCAATGCCGATTGGCGGGTAGCTAGAGCCTGGTTTTGTTGATTAAAAAGATGCACCACGAGAAGGTAAGGTTGGCCTGGTTCTGTGAGGTGATGTGTGAAAGCCTTACACCCTAAAATTTTTTAAATCAAATGCAGCTTTCAAGTAATGAATTGGAAGAACTTTTTGAAAAATTTTATTATCATTATTCAATAAAAAAAATAGTAATTCGTAATTTCTAAAATTAAAAAGTACTGTGTTTTAGTCACAGGAATTCACATTGATGAAACAAAACAAACTTTTTCTATAAAAATAAGTTAAACAGCAAAAGTTCCATAGAACCGCTGTTTTACTTCTATTGTGTAACTTATTCTTCTTTTTTTCAATACTCAATGAATTTACAAAATTTATTAATTTAATTTTTTTAAACATACAGAAAGGCGGACTATTTCAGAAAACATTGGCCTCGGGGATTTGTAACCAGCTCCCCGATAATATGACCTCCTGTGTAGAAATCCTCCACCCTGTTTAACTTGTTCCATCGCAAGGGGTATGATAAAAGGTATAACATCTTTTTTGCAACTAAATTTATCACATTCTTTATATTAGGAAATCACGATTCCAATCTTTTGAACACCATCACTTTCTTTAATATTCTCGTTTAATAAAAGAGGTATACGCCTCTAACTACCATCACCGCTAATTAGCTATTTAACTGCTTACCATTGCAAGCACTTAGCCATGCAGAAAATTTACTTATCTTTCAACATATTGTCTTTGAAGTAATAAATGCGAAACCTATCACCTGTATAAAAATTAAGTTTTATAAATCATATAATTGTCCTGAACTCTTAATAGTTAAGAGCAAGAAACAAAGAATTTTAGAAATTCCAAGTGAATCAGTAATATAGTGAACAAGCAAGGACATGCAAGGACATCGAAGGACATTGAAGAACAAGCAAGGACATCCAAGGACATCGAAGAACAAGCAAGGACAAGCAAGGACATCATGTATATGTTTGATGGAGTTCTTCTAACCCGAAACATTCACAACCATAATTAACTTTTCAGTGTATTTGTAGTTAATTGTAAAATATTATAATACGTAAAGACCTTTGCATATATGAGAATAAAAATATTTTGTTTATAACATTAGTTAACTATAACATATATTAAACAATTGTTGAATTCTGAGTATTATACTTTTACGAAACTTTTTATTTAGGTCAAATTTATTTATACTGTGTAAGTTCAATCTGTACCAAAACATAAATTACAAGAAAATAAATCATGATCTGCTCTGTATAGGTAAAAGGTTTAGATAGTAAAAAGTTTACTTCCAATCTTTGTACAAGTGACCGCCGTTGAACCCTTGGTTATTATGTCCGCATAAAATCACTGCAATCATTACTAACGGGTTCAAATTATTTAATCAGGATATTACAATAATGGTATTACAGCAGACAGGATTTGCGATAGATTGCCCTTAAACTATTTTGATAGGAGCCTAACCTGGCTTGACCCTTTCCATTATTTTCCAGTCAAAGTGATTAAATAAATAGTCCCGCTCCTACTACAGGTACGCAGCTATTTTGTAATTATGGAGGTTTATTGCTCGGACAGGGTAGAGGAATGTTTTGGGCTGGTGAACATACGGCGTGGACCGGCAACGACTCCAAGTGACCCCAGGTTAACATTTTATGTGAACATTCGCGCAATCGTGAGATTTAGAAGTTTCAACTTTTAATGAACGTGCACGTACAAACATTGTTCGAACTTAAACTAGAATATATTTTCAGTCTTGTAAAGAAGAGATTTAAAGTGTAAACTTAGACCTTACGTATTAATAAATTAATAGATGAATAAATATAGTTTGTAAATTTATTTCCAAAATAACGTCACTTTGAATCTTATATTTGAAAAGTCCAATATAAATCCCTTTAAAAATATGTTTTAAAACATTAATGACGTGAGAATAGAAGTTAAATGTAAGTAAATATATCTTTTCAGAATTTGTAAGAAAAAAAAGCTAAGGAAGATTTACATCGATATCAGTTGAAGCTTTTGGACTGCACTAGAGGTTCCTGTCGTCGCTACGTGGTTGTAGCCGGGGTCGCCGGCGGTCGGCGGTTACTCGACCTGCCCGCCGTGTTAGATCGCTATCTTCGGCGCCATAACCCTGCGCCATGCAACGATTTGCACAGATTTTACAATCGAATTGCCGCTTGCCATTTCCCTAATTACAAACTTTTAACTATCCAATACACTTTTTCTTAGCCAATCAGAAAAGCAGAGCATCGGACTACGAGGAAGAGAATAGTTAACATCGAAACAAAGAAACAGCAGTGCGATCTTTAGTAATGAAGAATGCGACCTGAAAAAAGAATGGAGTCTAAGTTATTCATTAGCTGATGGTAATCGTCACGTAAGCACTAATTTAAAAAAATCTACTTAACTTATCTTTTAAAGACTCCCGCGACATTTCTGGATGGAAATACTAAAGCAGGCAGAGTACAAATCCGCAGTGTGGCACAATTTCAATATTTCTCAAACTTTATTACAAAAGTGCAAAGGCGATATTATTATTTAAAAAATTACCTTTCATTTTGACTGAGGAAAACCATTAAAAGTCTTGTTATCCAAGTTTTGTATTAGTTTGTTACAAATAACATGGTAATATATTTTAACCGATGTTCGTACTAAATGTTTAGAACTGTTTAATAAATGATATACGGGGGCTTAAAAAGAAAATAAATAATTATGATTCTTTTTCAGTAATTTCGTTTGCATTATGTTTTTTTTAAGTATTCCACAATTTTAACATCTGATTATCTTCTTTTAAACGACTGCTTAGTGATAGTTACTAATATTATTTTATGTGTATCTACTTTAACAGTTTTGTTCTCTACTAAAAAAAAACGGTTAAACTATTGTAACTCTCGATTTTATTATATAAAACTATAAAAAATTATTACTTCTTACATAAATAACTAATCTTACTTATTATAATTGAAGTATATAATGAGATAGTGATAACTATTGTTACATTGTATATGAAAAAGGTTGATCAGGGAAACTGCTTTTAGTTTTTCTATTTACTGTTAGATAAAAGTTCACGATGCTTCAATTGATGATATATTTACGACTACGAAGGTAAGATTAGAATTATATTATGGAAATTAATGAAAACGGTTCATGTTCTTCAAAAATTGTTATAAATGGGCGCCTACACTAACGTGAAGGCAAAATTTCAAGAACAGGTTTTGTTAATTTTTATTACAAGGCGTTCCAATTTTGTTGTATATTAAATACATTGATTAAACTAATATCAGGATTTTTTATTAAACTATGTAATAAAGTATATAAAAAAAAGATATAAAAGGAGACAGATTCGTACTGATTTATTTTATTTACTGATATATTTATACGATCAATTTATCTGTTCGCAATTAAACTGCAAGGTTGTTCTAAACTACATAATATATGACGGTATATGATTTCTTAATAAAAAGTATCAGTACTTGATGATTAATAGTTGAATTACTTTACTTTTAACTTGGTTACAAAACGACATAACCATTAATTTTAGATTTTTGCGGTACAAATAAATGTTTATTCCGATTTCAGTATTACGTAAGCCCTGATACATATCAATAGAATGGTTTGTAATTAAGATTATTAAAAAGATATACTTTACTATTAATCTCAAAAAATCAGAAGATTCATAAATTGTTTGTGATTCAAACGATATGATGTATGTACAAAAAGATACATCGCTTATTCTTGTATATATAAGGTGTTACAGACGAATAGATACAATGAGTATTTTTATTGTTTATAAATCATCGTTCAAAATAAGTTACTGAGCTTAACTTTCGAAACATATTGTGATATAGTGAACCGGAAACAAAAAAATTAAGATAACGCCTCCAGCGTTAATGAAATATTTTTCAGTTCTCTGAATAACAAATAAGTTACTAAATATATTCTCAAAGTTCTTTTGCTCAAGACAAGTTTCTTTACAGGGTTGATTTTACAATTCAATATTTTTTTTTAATGTATAAATAATAGCTGGTCGCTCTGATTTTTAAGTATTTCTATTCTTCCAATAGATCACTAAATGTCATATATCAAATCTCCTTTCAAAGAACATAAAATAGGTAATGAATAGAGCGGAAAACTTAATGTTATATATATTTATTATTATAAAAACCAGGAAAGTTCCTTAAAATTTATTTATTACGTACATTATCGTTGCATTATTATAAAAAGATATATCTCAATATAAAAAGATATATGTCATCAATAACTAAGCAATTGTTAGAAGTACTGAAAATTGTACTGCAATGATGGATCAAATTTTTTTCAGAAACTGTTCAGCTTTCGTAATGGTAGTAGACATTGCTTACGTCCTACACACCCTCGAACACTGTGGTTACGGCATTATTACACCGCAATTCCTCCCCACTCGGGCCCACTGGCCTCTAATAACGCTTTCACAGAGCAGAAAGCAAAGTTTCAACCATGTAATCACACTAAAAGCATTCCACTTTAATCGTCAAGTGGTAAGGAGCAGAAAAATTAGTCACACAGTACCAAAAAGTTGCAACAATTAAAAAAAAATTAAACCTTTATCTTTATATTTTATCACAGTATTGGATTAAAGTATAATATATCTTTTTTATTTCCAAAGGGCACATACTTGACCTCAATTTTATATGGCATTAAGTGACAAAAAGGACATAGATCCCGTCCTGAATACTCCGGCTCTCTCACGTTGACAAGCGGAACACGCTGAAACAATAGCTTTAATATTGGCAGATTTACAATATGAGGCTAGTAGCTAACGACAAAGAACCATAGAAAAATCATCACCACCACCCAAATCTCACAACATATGGTCACACAAAACAACCTCTATTGACTAGCCACTGGAATAGTTAAACAATTACTTCTATTTTAATAAAACGTCGTTGAAAAGTCAATACTGTCAATGTTTAAAAAAAAACATCTATTACTATAAAACAGTATTCACGTTATAATAAAAAAAATTTGTTTAAAGTAACATTATGCAATGATTTAAGAGAAATAACTATATAATCGATATAGCTTTTTCTATTTCACATCTTCAAATGTACAGTATTTTTATTATAACTCTACTAATTAAAAAACGTACGTTATAATAAAAAATTGGATTTTAATACGTCCATTACATATTTTACATTAAAAAAATTACCGATTCGTTAACCTTCTACCTTAGGGTAGAAGTTGGCGTAACTTTTGTCCTCCAAAGGAATGCCTTTTCATTAACATCACATTCTTTAAATGGCTACCTCCAGGTAACGTGATGCTCTCAAAGTTAAAATGAAAATATTTGTTAGAATTTATGACCGCGTTCATTAGCGGCGTCATTTTGCCCTAACGAATTGAAAAAAGTGTTCTCAAAAGGCTTGGGAACATTTTTCATACAACATCTATATAAAGGTAGGAATAACAGGTAAAAAATCTAAATCTGTTTAAAAGATTTTTTAGTTCAGGTGAGTAACATATTGCTCGTGTTTAGAGATATGCTTAGTTATAACAATATAATGATTTCTCCAGCAACAACAGCCGTAATGTTTGAACACTAGCTTTTTGGTGATAACAATAGGTGCAGTATAATTACCATCACTGCTTTAAGTCAGTAAAGACAAGCCAGATTAATATCAGTTGATACAATATTATTTTCTTGAATAATTTTCTGTGTTTTCTACGTATGTTTTAGTAGTATTATTGGTTTCTTTGTCAGTTATAAAAAAAAAATAATTATCATCTCCAATAAATTAATATTTTTTTCTGAATACAGCCCTTTTTCACTAGTATTTTTAGTAATAGCCGATTTTAATTCCAATGGGAGGTACATACATCAAAATATACTTCTACGTGATATGGATTGTTCGTATCTGTATTTTAGTATAAAACTTAGGAATGTATGGAAAAAAAGTTTTTATGACTTAGCAAAGATATCTATTAATTGATAATAGTAATTGAATACTCTCATGGTAAAATATTAATGATTTTCTAATTTTTACGCCATAAAATATGTATAAAATGAAGACAAGACGTGACCCAATTCACCACACCAGCGGTAAGCACCTCTTGAACAGACTCATTTGAATTTTAAAATTTTACAAAAGTTGTTAAACGGACTTTTTTGTGCTTATTGTTTTTCTACTTTTAAAATATTACTTAACTTTAGAACGAAAATTTTAAGATTTATTAATAATATATATTAAAATTTAAGTTCAAAAATAATAAATAAATATGCACTGGACCATCCATTACCTATTAAACAACTCTTTTAGATTATTGGCACCATAAAGTTACATTACAAAATAAGCAAGACTATCTCAATATATTGTATTGTAGATAATATAAAATATTAAGGTAATAATTATTCAATAATTTGTATAATTTTTTCTGTTAAACTATAGAAGAATGTGTATAGACTGAACTAAAATTTTCAGCATGAGCGTAACATTGGATGTACTCGCTAGTGCTTTGTGTTCTGCAAACATAAATCTGTCGCCTTGGTGGTTTCCGTCGTCAAGATACGAAGTACTGGAAAAATTTACCACCACATTCTTATAGTTAACTTTTAATTATTTCTTCTAAAACGATTTTTAAGAATTAGGATAACGGATACAGTTCCAACTTAACATTCTGTTAATAACCGCCGTATATCTTTATACTTTCTTACAAACGAAATGATTGCTGTAGCTTCATAGTATATTACATTTGATTAAACAGGTTAAATTTTATATTGAAATAAATCCGGTTTTCATTATTTGAATGTTAATGCATAAATTTAATAAATACAATGAATACAAATGTTGAAAGGGCTATAGGTGTAGATCTCAACGCATAATTAAATTTCAAACAGCGGCGGTTGACAACTGACACGCGGAGCGGAGTGAGTGAAATTAATCGTACAAAAGTTATAATATATTCATTTCCTGGATACAATTTTAAGTGCTATTTTTTTAATTATTCTACGAAGCGAGGAGACGTAAGTCTTTCACTTGATGGTAAGTGATACATCCTTTCAAAACGTGAACGTTGCACTCGTCGCCTTAAGACATAAGCTCTTTTTTTATTGTATTTTATTTTGTTACATCCCTATTCCTGTTATAGAAAAGGGTAAGGTAAGGTCCTTCTATTTTTTTATTATTCTTTCTTTTCTTTCTCTCTTTTCCTTTTCCCCTAATTTGTCTGTTTTTTCATTCTTCATTTCCTTCTTTCTATATATATTCCTCTCGATTCAAATTTCGCCGCATTTTACATTTTAAGTATTTTTACTATTTTTATCTTTATCTTTATTTATTTACTTTTACCAATATATTTTATATTTCATTACATTACAAGGATCATACAAAAGATCTTACGTCTCGTTACCTCAGTAACTCACTAGCAAGAACGCTATTCCAATCAGAACATAATAATGTACGCACGGTAATGTTTAGCCGAAGAAATAGCAGCTGCAACTTTCGGGAACAAACATAATATCCTCTTTTCTTTTCTTTATTTACAATGCGTTAAATTTTGACTCCATAATTTTTACATCATATTGTCAAAGTTTACCATGTAATGTAGCACTGTGTAAATATATGCGAATGCTTTGCACGTTTAGAATGGTTGCCATCATTTAAAAATTTAACAATACCTTTTTTCCGTTCTTTGATAAATGATACTTTGTACCGCCGCTGATGTGTCAAAGAAATAAATAAACAATTGACCTAAATTTTTCAGAACATTAAGAAACAATGAAGCGTGCTCTCCCAAGATTCTGTGGCACTCTTATATTGACAGAGAAACACAGTTAAGGTATTATAACGGCAGAAAGCAAAGAGTGAGAAATAGCCAGGCGAAATTAAAAAAACCCTGTCACCAACCAAACTAAAAATTATGGGTTTGTAATCGTACTAGAGACAGCCGTGTTGCAAGGCAAGCTCGTAACCATTGCACCACGAAGGCAGTTATAAATAATTACTGAGGAGGAAAACGAAATTTTTAAGAAAGGGCGCTTTCTAAAATTTTAATTAAAAATTTAAATTGAACGCCTATTTTATAACATTCTCTATTCTCTTATAAGCAAAATATGTAAACATTTTAAAGATATATCTGACTACAATAAAATAAACATCTTGATTTAAATAGTTTATCTGTAAAAAAGATATCAATGAATGTTCAGACAATAATTATAACGAAGATACAAGGTCAATTAAACTCTCCTTAAAACTGACCCGATTTCCTCTATTAAGTTCTCACAGAAAATGGCCATCTATGGTACACTGTAAATGGTTAGAAATTTACGAACAATTGTTAACAGAATAATTATTGTGAGAAGTTTATTTCTTTTTCATAATTAATATTAAACTCATTTATAAGATGGGAGAATTTACCTTTGTGAACAAACAGGTTGACAGATATATGTGCATATAAATAAAACCGTAGTAAAACGATTCCCACTAAAATTGAACATGTAGTGAAGCAAATCCAGGGTTTGAAGAACCCAATATTTTGTGGACATGTTATATCCTTATGTGAAAAACAAAAAACCATAAAATTTTAAACAATTAAAGTAGTATTCTGCATCACGGATTTGCAGTTATTGGTAAAACGCCAAAGCAATTTCGTTCGGTCTCAAAGGCACTCACCGAACCGATCGAAATCGAACTGCTTTACTCCTCGTTGCTTTACTCTATTTGTAAGCATCCTCCACAATACATTTTATTTATATCCCGGGACTCAATATTAAGCTCTTGTTTCAACTTTGAAGTAACGACACCAAAGTGATTCATGAATATAACATGTAAAAAGGAACCAAGTATTTTGCATAAGATGAAAATACGTATAGCAACAAGTGTTCGATTACACTTCACAGAAATTGTAAAGTATTGATTAAAACCTAATTTTCTTCAGAATTGTTACGCTTAAGTTTATCTAAACAAATTTCTTACAAGCAAAAGATTTGTTTTACATTTGAAACAGGCTTAATAAACTTTTATGGAAAATAAAAATCAAACTGTAGTTTTTGTGGAAAATGGTTACTTGTACTTTTGATAAACTTATCACCTTTTTCGTAGTAAAACGTCTATTTTTTTTCATTCTAACTTGAATTGAAATGAGAGTGTAAGTGTAAATAAATGTCCATTTACAAACACTATTAAAAACACAAAACTGTAGGACGGACAAATTTGCGAGTCAGTAAGTAATTGGCCCGGGGGGAGCGAACGCAGAACGGATATTGTTTTCGTCGATCTGAAAACGCTCGCGAAAGAGCCACGTTTCAATATCGCTGAAGCATTGTATATTAAAAAAGGGACTTATTTATTGACTTGATCCTTCACAATGAGACAAAAAATATATTAAAAAGTGTGAATAGAAAGATTAATGAAAAAAAATCCTTCTTCTTAAACAGCTTCTTCATTACTGGAAATTGGCTGTCAGGTTTGAGAATTTAGGTAGACCTTGAGCCACAACGAACAGTACACTAACTTCATACTATCGGTCCACTTTCTAATGTGTCGCAGCCAAGATTTTTTCTGCGTTCAACGTGTCTTTTGCCTTCTACTTTACCTAACATATATAAAGATGCAGGCGATATCTGTCCAAGATATTTAACTTTACGCTTTGGCAGGAAAGAAATTTGTTAGCACTAAATCAAACATTTTAAATAAGACTCTTCAAGTCAAACACTTTAGAAAACTAGACTAGATTTTCTTTGGATATGATATAGACTTTGTTCTGATGCGTTTATACAAATTTAATCAACATCTGGAAATACAATTTATGCTTAAAATATAAAAACATCTAAAAGATCTAATACAGATAGATCATTATTAACCATAGGCATTTTAAATTTATGACAATTAATATAATTGTATTTGGTCCAATAAACATTTTATTATCTTTTCTAAGCATTAATCCTTAGATTTCAACTCTGCTTCAACATCGGGACATTGCTTTAAAAATATTAATACGCAGCACATTTTGTCAATTTAACTTTAATATTAGTAATGTACTTAATATCGGTATTATACTGTAATGCCATTACCACAAAGATCACATACAACATATTTAAAAAATAATACTTTTATCTTGAAGTAAATGACCAAAAAATTTTTTATAAGTATTTTCTGGTTTATTTTCTTTACAATGTTATATTTTTTGGTCGAGACAAACCACTATAAAAAATATGACAAGACCAAAAAAGGGAAAGCAATTAAATTCATTACCTAAATGATAATTAAAAACGGTTGGGACTTTTAATGTTTATCTTTTAACTTCTGTTTATATTAATTAGAGTATATTGTTTTTTAATACCCAGCCGGTAATTACTTCAATTAAGGTAAATTATACAATGACAATTTATTTAAGACAGAGTGTCATATTATAAAATAATGCCTTAATATAAGTATAATGTTATTTATCTTAAAAATTTAGATATAAACTGTCTAAATCTTTAGACTTTAGAACAAGTTGTCAACCACAATAACGTTTTAAAAAAAATCGTACCTTTGTAACACGAAATGAGTAGAGCTAGATATTAATCTGGATGGTAAATGATACACCTATCTATGAGAATAACGTGCTGATTATGATGATAGACATTAGACCTTATTGTGCTCGTCGCGTGTAGAAGTAATATGTTAAGTTTCATTACTCCAGTAATTTTATCATTATGTCATCAGTAATGTTTGCATACTACTGAAAGAAGAACTGCGGTGATACCTACAACAGAGTCTTAACACTAGTAGAACAAATCTACGACTATAGTACCTTCTATACATAGTGGTATATACGTACAATATGGTTTTTTATTTATATCAAAACTTTCATTGTTAATAGCAGTTGATACACGCCATCATCAAGGCAAAGGCCTTCGTAAAAATCTACACCTTTTTTGGTTTTCGGTAGACACGAGGAAATATAAACATGATGATGATCTGATGATGACTTGTAATAGGAAGATAGTTATGTGGGATTTTTGTGTACTAAAACTCCCTCAGCGAATACATAATCCAAATTACACTTTCGTTGATTGATAACAGGTGGATATTAACCGAAATGTTTTTTGTGCTACGAGGCGACAAAATGAGCAAAGTGTTCGATTGATGGTAAATATTACGCTTGCTCATAACAACGGTGCTTGTTGAAATGGTATAACATCGCAATATATCGCGCACGTCGCCTTAAGACTTAAGGTGTTAGATCTAGTTACCTCAGTAATTTCACTAGATCACAGCATCATTTTATTATACAGTAATGTATGCATATTAGTATTTTGCGGCAGAAACAGGAGCTACGGTGATACTTCCGGTCTCCGGTACAGGAGACTTGTCACTCGTAAATAGATAAATAACTCGTTTATTTGTCCATGCAGTACAGATATACAAACAAACCAATAGAATATTAAAACTATAGCTGAAAATACAAAAGTGCATAAACATAATTATATTACAATTCTGACATCTGTAAGTACTACAATGATGCAAAAAAGGGCGTAGCTCAGTGTAAATGCTATCTATAGCTATAAATCATTTCTGCTGCCACCTTATTTAGGAATGATATTACATAAGAGGTGTTTGTGCGCGTACATACCATAATGTTATGATGTAATTTAATTAGGGATACTTAGAGTGTATATTACGTTTGAATAAAGTATGAAGCAGGAATTGGTGACTAAATTGAGAAATCGAAGTGAAACTTTGACTTATGTGCTGGAATTTTTTTTCTACGTAGGTACAGGTTAATGCTTGACCACGATTCCACCTTGTGTTAAGTGAAGATGTGGTCTATGATGGTAAAGCGCATTAACCTAGCAAATGCCTATTCACTCTTTTTTTGAAGAC
>DWLS01002027.1:0-19322 GCA_018246255.1 Pachliopta kotzebuea
ACGGGTACCACGGAGTTATACACCTCTTTTTTTGTGGGCCGCGTCATTTGTGTATAAGACGAAAGCATCGACGTCACCCGAAAAAAAAAAAAAAAAATCATATGTATACATCCTTACTTTAAAAAGTTTGTTCGCGATGAATCCTCAAAGCTGGGTTACTTAAATTAAGGATACGTTAAAATGAAACGGTTAAAAGTAAAACAAGAGAAAGGTTTGTTTTACCTGTTAAAGTTTTTGTTTATACCAAAAATCGAAGATGTAATATTTTTAAATTATGATCTTATTATAGATAGTGTCGATTGATATTAGACAGCGATGTTACCAAAGTTTGTTTAAAATATCGTTTCAAGTTAGTATTTAATATCATAATAATAACTTATAGATTTTATTTGTATGATAACAGAAATTCAAAAATTTAAAAATGGCAATATCTTTGGGCGAATATTGCTTATTTGGGGTTTCTATGATGTCAGACTAAGCTCGAAAAACGGAATTAATTATCAATGTCGGATAGCTATTTTTTATTATGTTTTATTTATCTTCGAAGCCTATTTTTTTTTTAAATAATACTACCATGATTATTCTATTATAAATATTCAACCAGGATAAAGGTTTACTTATTATATTAAGAAATTTTGCAATGTACTGAAAGCTGAAAACCCAAGCTTGTCTTATGTTTATTTCATCGTACTGTTTTTGATGGTTTTATTATTTTGAAAACGGTTTACGTAATTCGAAATTATTGAATAGTTGTAAAAATGTCAGTAAATTACAAATTTGAGTACCGTTCCCATTAGTAGGTTAAACTGTTTTTGTATTCATTTAAAAATGTGTTTGTATCCCTCGTGAAAAGCTTACTTTAGAAATGATCTTACGAAGTAAGGTCTCATGGTATATTCATGTCTAGCGGCAGAAACTTATGATCGATTTCGTTAGTTCGTTTAAAAATTATTACAATTTTGAAAACAAGTTTAGTTTTCACGGTAAGAAAGTATAATTCAATGATACATGGTCAAAAAAAAATTCTTTAAAACTGTTTTTAAAATATGTGAATAGAGTCGAGACCGTCCATTAGCATTGAGTATTTATACGATGAAATAAACTTGTTTCTAACTATGCTGATATTATAAATATAATGAACCGTATAGTGATGTCATCACATTACAATTTCTAAGTAAGTCGTTTGTTTGTATTTTTAGCTTTGTTATTTAAGGTCTTTGTTTACATTTATTCTCAATTCTCAAAAGCTCGCTAAGAGTAGGCGCGGTGTTGACCTCTCAAACTTTTATAACAGCTTCGTTTTGTTTGCCTTGTGAAAACGTTTGTGGCTTTATCGCTGTAAAAGCCTCTTTAGGTTTATTTTCATTATTCTAATATTCGTTTTTTTTTATTCTACGAGGCGACGAGACGAGCATTGCTTTCACCTGATGGTAAATGATACATCTGTTTATAACAACGTGGCGCTGGTTAAGTTGATATACGCAGCACCACTTTGCGCTCGTCGACTTGAGATGTGGTGTTAAGTCTCGTTACCCCAGTAATTTCACTAGTATACAGCACCAATCAAACCGGAACACAGTAATTTTTAAATACATTAACGAGCCGGCGACTACTGAAAATGCTTTAGGAATCAAGTTAATAAATGTTCATTATTTTATTTACTAGTTACATCCCTGTCATATCGGTAAGCCTAAATCTAGCTTTAGAAAAAAAACTTAGTTGATGTTTAGAAAAGTTTGTTAATTTTTCAATAGAAAACTTATTTTGCACAAAACACATTTTTTATACATATATAATTGTACAAAAAAAATAGATTGGTGATTTAGAAACGATTAATTTTGACGCGATGTCTGGTACAAAAAAAGTTAAATGTCATTACCTTTGCGTTACAAAAATTGATTACGCAGTGTAAATATTCGATGAAATTCTGAAATCATGTCAAATGTTTATGAATTCTATATAACACATAAGTTTCTTATTTATATGATTTTTTATTAATACTTTACCTTACAGCGACTTATTTACGTTAGATATATGGTAATAAAGCATTCCAGAACCTTTTATAACAACGTATAGAATATACCTACATACTGTCAAATATATTTAAAAAGAGTACGTTATGCATTTTTAGTTATGAAAACTATATTTATTTTCATGTACATTACAATTTTTATTTAAAAAATTACATTTAAAACATGTTACTATTCGTAGAAAATATCCTTATTTTCGATGCATTACTTTGCAGATTTGCTTATAGTTCTGATAACATATTTATATTAAAGAATCAGTCGTGTAATGTTATAAGAAATGTTAGATGGAAATCATACAACCAAATGTGATTTTCGTCATTTTGTTAGTATCAATATTGTGATACAAACTTTAATAACACTTATCAGACCCCGCTGTGAATAATAGTGCATTGTTTGCTTATTAATTTACGTAACTTATTAATGCTTACAAGGAAATGTTTACATATTATTTCGTTCAATGGGAATATAAATATTTTTATTGGTACGTTTTTAAATATGCAATAAATGCATATGCCGTTTGTGGTAGATTATCTCTGATAATTATACTGTTTGTGTGATATAATCTAGTTTATAGAGTCGTTGTTTAATTATGTTATTATTTTAATCTCACGTCCGTATTCTTAATGATGTACATTGGATTTCATAAATTGCTTTTTCATTGAAATGATATGACTCTTTATATGTGTAGTGTGTGTATAAATTATTATTACTGTCTAAAATATTTAAAATTCTTCAAGACTGATTTGGCTATGATTACATCTTGATTAATTTTTTATATCTGAATCATAAACCTCTTCCTTACTTTTGAGTAAATTTTGTTTAGTCTAAATGAAACGATTGCATGGAACGTTTACGCGGCGATTTTCTCAAGTTTTGCAGTTTAATCATAACCGTGAAGAATTCCTGTTACTGTACAATGAGTACCTCATGTGCACCTAGCACTGGAATCGTAACCTACCATGACGCACATAAAACAAACGCTGATATTTAAGTGCTAGCTGTTTTGATTCAACGTTTTGGTCTTAAGCCAATAATGAACAAACATCTAAATTGTTAGAAACTGTTGATTATTACTAACCTGTTGCGAGTCCACAAGGACGGCTATGCTCGGTTTTATAGCTCCACCGTCACACTTATTCTTGTCCATTAAACGATGTTCACACGATAACGGGTAATGATTTGTTTGTTGGTCGCGTGTTATGTTAGCTCTGACACATGCAGCGAACAGGTCGGTGGGCGCGCGACTGTTCCGCGGAGCGGCGCGAGGTGCGTAATACTGACCTTTGTGACTGTTCACCGCCCACCTACCAACACCAGACTCAACTGCTGCGAATTCATTTTATGTGGTATATCCTGTTCGTGTTGCTGAACCCGAATTATATAATTTAATAAGGAGATAAAAGTCAATTGCGCTGTAAGAGATAATCTACCAGAAACGTGACATTAAAAATGTATTATGATGTTATTACGTTACAAATATTTCTGTTATTATTTTGTACCCCTCTCTGCCTCCTATGGTAAAATCACCGAATGAATTTTTAGTAATAAACGAATAAGTATACAAATTATTTGAAAAACAGCATAAGCTATTTTTTTCTCGGAACTAGAAGCTTGAGCCGAGCTTTGGATATTTGATAAAAAATATTTTGGCTAACCATTTCAAGCTTTATAACTAAATTCACAGTGATATTATAAGACGCAAAAAGGCCCGGATTCTTGTTTGGAATTACCATTCCTATGAGAGAAAACTTTGTGGTTTAACTGATATCTTACAAGAACTTGATACTTTCGTAATAAAAATTTACTATAAAAACTTCGTAACTTAATAGCAATGCTACAGAAATTGATTTGTTTTCTAATTTATAGTATCTACAACTGATACGTAATATCTATGTTAATGTTACTCAATTATTATTTTCTGTCTATATTATTATTATTTCGGGGTGCATGCTGAAGAGGAAGTATTCATAAGGTCAATTGTCACTAAGTGGCATTCTGGCGCACGTTAAAGAACGGTTAATAGAATCACTACTGGGATGATGCTATATACATTCATGGATTACGATGATTTAAAAAAAACTTTAAAATTTATTATTAAATAATATTACTTTTCATTATAAACAAGAATATAAATAGTAATAATATTATAAAATTATAAGTTTTCACAGTAATATTATTTATGGAAGTAAACATATCGATCTGTTCGATACGTGTGAATAACGTAACTACAATTAGAGTGTGATATATATCAGTATTCGGTAGATGTTAATAGACGTGAGTTACCTGCGCGATATGGAGATGTTAGCCAGGCGTCTTTCGGAATTTGTTTATATGAAGCCCCTGGAGTTTACGTTGAAATTCGGCATCGGAGTGTAATTGAACCGTTATAACAAAAAAGGTTTAACTGCTAACCACTCTCTAGATAAATAATAGAAAGAATTAATGGTTAAAAACTTATAAAAATCGATTACATTATTTTAAAGTCAAATTTGTAGAATCTATTTCAAATTCGATATAATAGTTGCCGATCTTTATATAGAAGAACATGTTGTGCCGACCCTACATAAAGTGGGACCAGGGCAGGAGAAAGAAGAAAAGAAGAAGAAGTTGGCGATCTTTGTATCAAGTACTAAATCGTACAAGAGATCGAATCGTGAATCTCAAAGTTTAATGGAAGTTGTAAAAGCCGGAAATGTTCACAAGCACCGGTCACCTTTGAGAGTATATACCTTTACCGTTTAGTTTGTAACTTTGTTTACTTGCAAATGACTGTACTACTTATCAGCTATTTATTTACATTTCGCTGATTTACTTTGTTAATATATATCTGTTGCTTATATCGCGTATTGTAATCGTTATTAAACATTGAATTGTTTTCAGTGGTCACCTCGTACATTGTATTTACTTTACTATTATTTTGACAGTTCTGCTAAGAAAATAGCCTTAGTGTGTTACTCATTCTTATTATCACTAGTCATTGGAATTATTTTACGTTCGTGGCAACTTTATTACTGTCGCTTTGTCTATCCGAGGTTTATTTGTGAAACTATGAGTACTAGAAAGCTCTGGTTAAGTTAATAATTATATTCTGCCAACTTATGAAGTGTTGGAGAAGTTAAGGCTGTATTAAAGCTAAGGTAGCCTTTGTGCATATTTTTTTGAGGTTCTCATGGTTTTTACAATGTGTGTACAAAAATAATAAAGAAAATAAAGTAAAATAATCATTGTTTATACATACAATTTAACAAACCTTTGAAGGTTATGGATAAAACAAACAAGGTAAATTAAATATTTAAAACTTAATGAAATATGTAGTAAGATATACTGGGCATTCTGTGAAAGTTATAGATTGTATAAAATAAAACAAGAGTTAATATTTAACATTTATTTCTGGAGCAACATCGATGGAATAACATACATTTTTCTTTATTATGCACAATGGTTGTATTAATTATTATTTTTAAATTTATATAATTTTTTACCGAACTAAAACTATTTGGAAAAAATTTTAAGTATGCATCATTCATAACTTCACTGAATGACAGCTACATATATATTCTTTCATCTATACAATGAAATTATTAAATCAGTTAAATCAATCAATAATGAATTCAGACAAGATTACTCGATATAAATACAATATGCTCAAATAGTTGATATTTAGACTTCGATAAATATTATTTGGCATGGAAATAAAAAAAATAGAAAAGCAAATGAATGCAGTATAATTTCATTAATTATCTATAGGCAATAAATTATATAGCCTAAAAATAAATAAGAGATGTGGTAACACATTGCCCACTCTCAGGAAAGTTTCAATAAAAATCGTTCAAGTGTCGACAGAAGAAAATTGGTTTTAAATGCGTATCTATACTACACAATATTTATTACGTAATGTATTTTAAGATATTCTTCAAATGGGTGATGGACCTCGTTCAAATACTACCATAACAAAATGATCAGTGCCTAGTTGTTAGATCCGCGTTGGACATTACATTATATACTTATACGAAATTATTTCAGATTATGACACAAACTTTATATTTAATTTGTATTAGGTAATAAAATCCATAGAACAAATGTAATATCATTATTTCATAATTAATTATTTAATACGAATCATACATTTCTATTATAATTTTCACTAAATCATTGTCTTTCCAATTTACAATGGTACTGCCATGGGATTTTGAAATCATTTACTATACTTTATGTTTTAAGAGTTCTTCTTGGTAGAATTTAACGTAAACTAGATGATTTGTTCTATAATTTCAAAACGCGTATGCATTCCTAAGTCTTATTTACACATACACATTCGAACTAAAATGTCTTTTTATACCAATAATAACATTTAGAAGGTAACTTCTGTTTGGCATGAGAACTTTATTAATTCATTGATGTTAATTCACTTAATACAGATTTCGTGTAGCAGAGGCCAGTGCTCTTAGTACAATACTCTTACATGAAGCAAAGGCGTAAAGCCTAGTGAGCAATTTCTTAATCAATAAGACAAATTGTGCACAAAAGTAAAACTAAATTATTTACAACAAAATATTAATACAACCTTTTCTGACTTGCCATAATTAATTGTTATTTAACATAACTACAAATGATTAAACGTAAACAAAATTAATATCACAGCAAAGAAACGCTCAAGCATTGTCAAACGCTAGCATTCCACAAGGAATGCGTTCAGACCATTGCACAAGGGTCGGTTACGGAGTTATAACCGCCTGTGCTGTTGCAGAACGGCGGGGGCGAGGCGTATTTACGTGAACGATTGTAGCTCTTAAATTGTGAATTTGACTTGATCATCCCGTGTACGCCGCCCTGACATCGAATCTCAACCAAGTTTTAGTGAGGTGCCCTCCCCAGGGTCTTGTAATGCGGGCTTCTCTGGCAATGGACGGTTGATCATTTTACCGGAGTGGCTAGAGGCTGTGGACTTATTAGATTTAATTGTTGACATGTGCTGAGGGCTCGCGGCGACATTAGTCATCAATTTGGAGCAAGGGCTAGTGCTGGTACTTGAATTCATCTTATCACGAACTGCTCGCAGGTACGGTCCGCGGGGAACGGCTTGTTCTGCGAGGACGTCAGGAATCACACCCAAAAAAGCCTTCTTTTCCTTATCACAGTTAGTAATTTCCGCGTACAAATGGACTGCGAAATCTTTTGGTTCAAAGTATTCGTGTACTAAAGCGGTTTGACGATTGTATGGTGAAAGTGGAAGCAATTTGTCAAGCGATGGAGTTCGTGTTCCCACACTTATCATCTGTTTTTTATTTTTTCCTATACGGGGCGTAGTGTTTTGGAATGGTAATTCGTAAATATTTTCCTCAATACAGTTTGCAGTAGGAGAATTAACATTGCAACTTTCCTCAACTTTAATTAACTCGTATAAATGTTCTATCATTTCTCGTGCTTCAACGTAATTCTCCGGGTCTTCAAGTTTCTCTTTCAGGTTTTCTAACAGTTCTTTAGTCAATTCCTCAGGTAAGGTCTGCGCCATTTTGTCTTCCACAGACACTATGTCTTCAGTGTACACGTTTGAAAGTGCAGTATCCTGGATCATTTCTCGTGGTTCATTTAGCCGGTGACGCTCAGAATATTCATGTACCGATAATTGAGAAATTGACCGTGCGTTATCTAAACCGTTATTTATCCCACAAATTCTTTCACAAAATGAACCACAAGATGAATTCGAAGAAAGAAGAATATTTTTAATACTAAGACAGTGACCTTTACGCCTCATCCATCTTATCAAACTTATGAACATTACAATGACTACACAGCCTAAAGCTGTAACTATAACGATGCCGATAACCTTTTTATCTCGATCACTTAAACTTTGCTCTTCTAGGTGTTTATGGGGAAATCTGGGATTCTTTATTTCAACTGGTTGTCCTTGTTGTTTACTCCTGTAAGCTTCACATTCGATATTGTTTTGATCTGTGCAAACTTTCTCCTTAAAATTTATAAATTGCATGTTCTGTTCGGGGACATTAAAACAACGAGCGAATACTTCATCAATAGTACAAAAGCTATCAGACTCGAATGGTTCCCCGGAGCTGTATCCCAAAGCTTTACCAATGAATTCACTAAAGTTACAATGACATGGATGACCGTAATAGTTGTAAGCATAATGTACTATCGGAGCGATCTTTGCGTAAGTTTGGCCTATAAATACTAAACTGTTTTCGTTTAATGTTTCAATCTCATTATTGGTAAACGAAAGCTCATGGGGATTTGATCCAGGTGCTATGATCGAGAACGGTGGTAACACGTCGAAAGAATTTTTATTTATATAAAATTTGTTGCACGAAGTGAGTACAAATCCTCTCTCATGAAAACGGTGAAATACATTTTGTTCAATTCTAGCGCTTGCTATAGTGGCATTAACAGCACCAGTTTCGACGATGGTCATTCTGAAATTTGATGTGAAAATAAAAATTAAAATATGAAAAATAAAAATTTTAAAAAGATGAATATTAATTAATACGCGTATGAATTTTGTAATCAGTATTTGTATTCATTACGCAAATACATAAACTTTATTATAATATATTTGGTCACTTGAATCCAGAATCAAATTCGCGTTGGTTTTTGAATTATTGTTGTTGCATTTGGAATAGGTTTTAAATTTAAAAGTTAGATAATAATTATTAACTTACACATTATTTGAAAACTCTAGGCTCGCAACTGCTGACTGTAAGGCATTCGATGCAAAGTCGTGGACCCTGCAGCCCTTGAACTGCATATAGTTTATGAAGGACTTTGATGCAAATGATTCTCCTTCAATGAGATGGAAGGAACAATTTATTGCCATAACGATATTGAAGGTGTTGGCGGAAAAGGCGCCCCAACGAATGACTCTTATGTCCACAGATTCCATTCTGATTTCCGCTGCTGATGAGCCAAAAGCTTGCTCAGGAATTTCAGGAATTTGCACATTCTTTAATTTCACCTGAAACGAAAAACTTTTTTGTAGGAAAAAGAATAATTATGTTTTTTTCGCATAGCAATTATATTTCGCTATTAGCAAAGACGAGTCGCAGTTTTAAGAAGTACAAATACTAACCGACATGCCGGGGCCATGTTCACCGACATTAGCCGATGTTGGATCCAAGGTGAAAGAGCCCCGACCGAGTTCAAGTTTGTGCACATCAGTGATTTCCATTGAAAGGAGCCAAGAAAATGCTTCACCTTCGAATGATACATAGTCGCAATTTTTGATTGACACCGAGAGTGGTCCTGTAATGAATAAACATTACAAATAAACAATTTCATAATATAAATCCTTATCCAAAGTGGTTTGTAATTTGAAACTGATTTAAATGTACAAAGCGAGCGATTGAATATTAAAACAGAAACGTTTGCGAAATTTACGTCTTAGTTAGAATAAATTTTCAATAAACTATCAATAGGATATGTTGATCCCAATAGACATTTCCGCGAAACTATTTAATGTTATTTAGTCCTACACAAAATAAAAAAAAATATCGCATACAAAGTTTCGCAGAAACCATTACTATTTCCAATATTTTATTCCTAGGAGAATATTAACTAGGCAGTCTCTCTTAAGATATACGCTATTAAAAGTCCAAGTTGGCTTAATTAACGGCGAATTTCGTAAGAAAGTAGCTCATTAAGAACAAAAGGAACCTGTTTACATTTTTAAGAAAATGGTATAATATATATAATCGTCTCTATCATTATGGCCGATACTATTCTATTTATTTAATTTTCAATTAGTTATCACTTATCCTCAGTTTCACATTGTTAAATTACAATGAGGCCGAAGATGATGAAATATTATCCGTCAGAATCCTCTGGCCTTCAAATGTGATATTTACAAAATTAACATGCCATTCAGCGCGTAGATATTTTTAACGAATATATACTTATTTGAATAATTTTACTTCTTAAATAATATTCATGCTTTCTAAGAACTAAGTTGAAGTTACTGCATGATTTTTTTTTACGTGCTATGAAGATTTTGCTTTTCGAATGTGCACGAATCAAATTAATAGCAGTGATAATTACAAGTACTTATTACTCTGATTATAATTTGCGGTCTGGTGAAATTATGTACATTAGCTTTTGTATTTCAATCTGTTAGCGTCTCATGAGTCATTATCCTGTAAAACACGAAGACCGACTCGGGGAAACGAGTATTTTTAGATAGAGAACCGCGGACGGCGCGTTCTGCTCCGATGTCAGCTACCTAAAGAAAGGAGGTGCCCTCGATTTGGAATCGAATTGATGAGCTATCTTCCGCGACGCGATACTTTGGATAAATCCAATTTACTGTAATCGTAAATTTCAATTGATGACCGGCAACAGATTTATTACACATGGTTTACACGGTTAAATAAAAGGTGACTTGAAAAAGAAACAAGAAAAAACGTTAAAGAAAACATTATGAATGAATAGATACAACTAATGAAAGATATATTGTTCATTTAATACCCTCAATTAGTAACAAACGGAAACAAAGTAAGAACGAATAGGAAGAAGAGACCGTTTAAAACTGTCTGTTGTAATCTGTAAAGTAGTAAAATTTGTTGGAGACGAATCCATGTTTTGGACGTCAATTAGCTGAATTTTGTTTGGTAATTATTAAAATTTAAAAAAAAAATACGAGATTTTCTATTCGAGAGCATTTCGTTCTTAATTAAAGATTCATTATAATATCAGTTTTTAATACTTTCCACACATTATTACTCGTCATACATTTTGTACATTCATTGATACACTTACCACCCTATCACTGTCACTCACATTATGCACTAATTGATATCCTGTTAACCATACTATATTAATATGTTCTAATAGTATATAAGCGTACGTACATAGTTTATCTAAATTTCTATGACCTTGAATACTGTTACTCTGTTGCTTAAATAAATAAATATCACCATCAATCATACGTATTTGCTATTTTAGGTACTGCATTTGTATTGTACATGAGGAAATAAAACATGAACTATTTAGACAGTAAACCTATCTAAATAGTTCATGTGTTATAAAAAAGTTATAACGTTTTTGAAAGTACACGGCTCATTTTAATAGATTTAATAGGTGGATTCTTGGAAATATTATATAATTGGGTTTAGAGGCACATAAAAAAACTTATAAAACGCAAAGCACGTCACGTGTATGCATACTTTATATCTACTGGCTTATTATCTCAATGGAGTTCTGCATCTTAGTTATATGTGTAGTAAAAACGAACTGTTTACAATATTAATTATAAAAATGTCTATGAAATATATTTCTAAGGACGTAGTTATGTACTACAAGATATTTTTTTTATATATAAACAGTAATAAGTTCGGCTTTGTAACGATTAAAATCCACCGCTCCCCACGACTGTAATTCCAATTGCAATTGCGGATTTATCCGTGTATGTGTACAATAAAAAAGAACTAATTAAATTTACTTTTATCGATGATTATATTGGATCTTGTGTCATCTGTTATCCAAACCAAACAATCTAATATTGTTTAAGAATTACAAGTAATTTATATATTCTGGATACGGAAGCGAAGTAACAAACAGACATTTTGTCATACCCTACTTGTTTTATTGTACGCCGAGTGCGTCATAGCGCAGCTTTAGTCCACATGTGGTATCGCCACACCGAGGTAGCGAACAGCTCCATCACAAGGTATACACTAGAGAGTAAATATAATATTGGTAATGCATAATTATAAATCGAATAATATACGGAAATCTAAGAACTATACCAATGCAGCGTCTTGCACGTTCAGTATAGCTCAATGGTTATAGAGAAAATTATAAATTTTTGCGACAATGGATGAGATGTATAATTGGACCGTTTAATTTGAAAGTGGTGTAAGTCCATTTTCTTTTGTTTCGAGAAAATTAAAGGTTACTATATTTGTTGATTTAAAAATACAGGCAAATCATATGCAATTTCATTTACCGATCGATTTTAAGTTGTACACAATGTGAGATTTTTTTGAGAAATTAAACACGGACTAGTTATATATAAAAAATTTACTTTAAATTAAGCTTGAATTACAAGATAGCTCATTTTTCTCAAAAATAGACTTACTACACATTCAAAATAAACGGTTCAATTATTATTACGCCGAGTAGTATTCCTTGAAACACTGTAAGAATTCATCGCTAGTATGCTATTTCGTCTCTAATGCAATATCACTGACTTTAATCGAATATGATATAAATATTGATTGAGCTTAACGTCAAACTTCGTCAGGAAATTTTCAGATAATGGTTATCGATCTTAGGAATAGTTAAGTAATTTTATTTGTTGAATTTTAAATTGAAGTATAATATTCCTTAATGCACGCTTTTGGGAGTTTTTACACACTTGAACATATAACATTATTAAAATAATAAAATAAATGCGGTGGTCAATCTAGTCGAGATTGGAAGACGGCGACCGATAATCGAGTCCATCCGGCGGTACACGAGCCATGCTACTCTGGCAACCAAACCGGTTAACTGCGTATACGCAATAACACGTTTCCACCGCTAGCTTAGATATCTCTTAAAAGAATTATAAAGAATTGTACGGATATTCGCTTTTGAACGAGTCTTCTTTAAAAAGTAGAAACTTTTAACATTTTATTTTTACAAATTTACTTATAAAAACAATACTCAAAGCTTATAACTAATCATATTAAAATCATCTATATTGATTGAATGGTTGACAATTCGCAGTTGCAGTGCTTTATAGAAAATAACCTACGAAGTAGAAATAAATAGATTTTGTAGGCAGGTCACACATTTTGGAACTAAAATGTCAGGGAAGTCGGTAGTATAAACGGATGCCCTTTAAAAGCTCCCTACGAAAAAAATCTACGTCGAATTATTAGGAATGCGCTAAGCATATTAAAAAGCCAAATGCATTTGAGAACCAGGCATACACAGAACTTCTATCAACAATTTAAAATATATTGCTTTGCTTGTACATATGATATGAATCGCTGTAGCATTGTAACATATAAATTCGCATTTCATTATTACATAAAATTATACAATTGTTACCTTTAATGGTGCTAAAGGTTCTCTCCTCGATGCGCACGAGATCGCAGTTCTCAATCTCGAACATGAGGCTTGTGACAGTCAGTTGGACGCCTGCATATTTTCGCATCAGTATGATTTTCGTCTGATAAATTTTTATGAATCGCGCGTCTTTCAAGTGTGTCAGTGAGTTTGTGCCGAACATAACAGCTTCGGCGCCGGAAATGATCAGAGTGGATGTCGTTTCAGGTAAATCGCCTTTCAGCAAGTCGAGTTTCTGAAATTTGAAAGAGAAATTTATTAGAAAAATTATTATAGGACTTGTTTAATTTAAAATCTTTAAATCTCTCAATCTTTGTCGTGCGAATGCCATGACATTCATGGCTTTATATAGTATATTTTTCAATTAAATACTTGTCATTGCTGTTTGTAAAAGGTAAAAATCTGCGTAGGGATCGCTTCTAGAAAGCTATATGGCTTTGGTCCGGCTTTATACAAAAGCCTCTAAAGCGCCGGCTAACGAGATTAATAGGTATTTGAACCTCAGGTTTATATGAAATATTTTTTTCTTTATTAGATAACAAATACATTCTTATAATTATTACAAAATATTGCTGTTAAAAAAAAAAACGGATTTTACATCATTGATGTTTTGCACACTCTTTATAAATAAACATTTGTTTACTTTGAACAATGCCATGCACTTACCTTGTGAGTCATAAGTATGGTACAGAGTTCTTAGAAGCTTGTATCAAGTGACAAATAGATGAAGCATTAAAAATCGCATTTTTGTCAAAGTAGTGACAGAAAGTTGTTACCTACCCTCTAAAAGTTGTACAGATATGATTATTAATCTATATACATATATTATGCCATTCGCAGTTGTGTATCTCGTTCTTTGAGTTTAAAACAGATATTTATTTATTCGTATATTGTTAATGATGTGGATAACTGTGCGACCAAACAGAAATTACTTAAGTGACAAGCAGAACACAGTGCTTGTAAATTCAATAGACCGTGGGTCTCGCCTTTAGCGGTGCCTGGGATGATGACCTATATGCGTTGCATAAAACGGGTCAGCGTTATCATCATCAGAGAACATAAGTAGTCGTAGTTTTGCAATGTCTTCATGGTGGATTGATGACCTGGTATCGGTCGCGGGAGACTTAAATGTGGGCAGCGTAAGATCTATGTTCACCGGAAGAAATTGAAATCTACTACGCGTTGGCTTTAGTCATCAAACATAAAGTTAATGAAACTTATGGAAATTTTTGTAAAATATAAAAGGCGAAATTTAAATGTATAAATAGAGGTACAGCCTTATGGTCACACTTGTTGTTCCAAGGTAATACTATTGTTTCACCGAATAATACTGTGTTCTGTTTTGTATGATGATGTTTCTGAACCAGATACCCGTTGCGTACCACTTTAATATTATTACAATTTTATTATTACCCTTTGTAATTTTTTAACTTAAAATTATTATGATTGCTAATTATATTACCTATCATCGTTCATGTCTAAAACATAGAAAATTTTAACTATAATTCGAATTACTATAGTTTCTTATTTCAATCGTCATATTTTATATCAAATACTAAAAACCACTTTGATATTTTTAAACACGATTTATATTGTGTTACTACATAGCAATTCTGTTTAATATGTTTTGATTTGTGTCATTTATAGTCATTAATTAAATTACTTTTTATTTATGTATGTTATAGATATTATTATTGGACGGTTTCCAAACATTTTTAATGATTATTATACAATATGTATACATTTTACATATAACCAGTATAAGGATTCTGTTTCTGAGCAACTTACAATGTGTTTGATGTTTACTATGATGTAACGCAAGTACCAAGGATTTATCTGAATAGTTAATAGATTTCTTAATACGTTGTTTATTTTAACGAGTTAAAATAATATTTAAATGTTATAACCTTGGCAGAAGTATAATAACCAAGACATAGTAAGGAATGTCAAAATAATGTAATATTAAAATATTTGAAAGTGAAACTTAAAACCTGAACATGATTTATTAGTCTGTATTGTTGAAGTTGTATTTTATCAATTTTGTTTACGATAAGACTAGACTGCTTCTTGTGTATTAACTGTAACTGTTATCTAAGTTGTTATCAACTGTATTATTCATAAACAATAGATAGCGCTCTGACTCACAGATAGCCCTTATTATTTTGTATGAGCATCTCGCCCCATTACTAGCCTGCAGTTAAGTTTATATACGTTAAATAATACTATTGTTACATATTACATGTAGTGAAAATTTTCATTTCAAGGAGTTTGTTTATATATATATATACTACCGATACCGTGATACCTAATGTTGCATACAATGAATACATATGTATGTTTTTGTGTAAGGAGATATTATAAATATCATCACCATACGACTTTCTGTTTTCAATTCGTGTAGTGAACTCAAGGAGTCAGACGAGGCAACAAAAAGATAAAGATGACACGTCCGCTCTCACATGCGCCATACAAAATAAAAATAAACGTACAGACAAACCAACCGGAGCCAATTGGTTGTTAAGTTTCGGTGGCTATTACATCTTGATATTTGAATTAAGCTTCGTGGGCGGAAAGAATTCATAAAAATATAGAATTGTCCAATCTTTACATCCACGGTCCAATATTAATGCATCTCGTTTTTATTTCTAGTAATAAAAGGTGAGAAAAAAATGGATACACATTCAAAAAGTAACAGGTTGTCTTGTAATTATTTGATTCGGTAGCGTCGAGTAAAGCTCAAGTGCCCAGTTGCGTACTGGTCTCAGTGACTCAGAATCGGGTCTGTGTAGCTTTGTTTTGCAACTACTATATTCGAAGTTGCGTTCGCCTTTTACGGCCTTCCAACAGATGACCGCGATATACGCTCCACGCTCTTTCTCTACCAATTTTCGGTCAGCTCCGCAAGATTTACGTCATACTATATTGTAAATGCTACTTGTATTTATGTCGATATTCGTTTAACTGTTTGCTTTTAATCATTTACAACAGGACGGTTCTCAATTCGTCGCAAATTGTTTTTAGTTATTATTTCAAGATCACACAAAGCTTTAAGTGTTTCATCTTCCATCAATCTATTTTTGTTGAAAAGAGCATAAGAAAAAGGAAAGATTATCTTTGCACCTGTTAATAATTACTGTTGAAGTTTTGTATTTTTTTTCTAGTTTCTATTTATCGCCGGTTAAGGTATTGTATGTTGAATATTTAATTTTATCTTCTGCACTACTAAAAAGTTGTTTATTAAATTATATTATTTTCCACCTCTTAAGATTAAAAAGAAGGAAGGATTGCCGTTCTTGAAGTTGTATTAAATAATAATACATAAGCTTTCGAAAGGAGGCCGAGAACTTTTTAAAAGTTTATTTATTAAGTAACCTTGCGTCATACTTGTTACACAACAGTCGTAGGAGCACAATCATCTTTGTTACTTTTTTTAATTAGGTAATTTTAAAATAAAATACTGTAAATCATGCTTGACGTTTTCCGTTAACTATTGATGTGAGATTTATGTAAGTATATTGAAACAATGGATGGGCGTGCTAACTGTATTGTGATCTTGTTTGTACCCGAAGTACTAAGAATTACATGTTAATAATAGTGATAAAAGATGTTGATAAACGCCTGGTAATAATTTGGGCTTCTTATATTAGCAGACATTTGTTTATTTATGACAAAGTATAATGTTTTTAAGACATAAATTGTTATCTTTGTAGTGAACATTTTTGATTATTCTCTGTAAGATGATCTTTGAGTTCAATCTTTTTAAATTAGTCTTCATTTAGTAGATTTGCTGAGTGAGGCGACAAAGCAACTCGGCCAACTGAAATCAATGACCCTACGTTGCATATTATCCATTACTTACTCGACGATAACGTTTAAATTGGCTTGAGAAGTTAGAAATTAGATTCCAGAGTTCAAATGTAACAAAGTCATTTAAGTCGTTACAGAATTGACACTGATTCCCAATCTTGTGTACAAGTTCGTAAGGCCAATTGCTATTAGAAACCACTTTAAATCGTAAAGTCTATATAAATAGATATCATCAACCTGCAGCATCGTGCAGCTAAACATAAATAAAATTAATATATTGGATATTATTTAGTTCAAGTCTAGAAATGTTAAGCAGTTAGCCTACAAATAGGCAGATTCAACCGGGGAATTAACATTTAGGTAACATAACCGTGAACTGGCCTTTTACCATCAAAGTAATTGAAGATGTTCGGATACAAATAAACAGTAGCAAGAAGTATCTTTCATATTTTCCATATGAACAACATATTTTCATCCTTCATTAAAAAAATTCAGGAATAACGTTTTGTAAAAATGTACTCGGAATTCGCCATATAATTAACTATATTAACAGTAAAGTTGATTATAAATTGTACATGATCACGTCTTTAGTTCTTTTGGAAACAACCTGTGCTAATATCTACATGACTTGTGTTGAATAAAAATAACGTTGATAAGGATGCGACACGACGATGTTAACTTTTTTATGATTTCATCTCTTTATTAAACAAACCAATAGGACAAATATTGTTCGGTACATATAATAATAGACGCATTGCCAGCTGTAGACCTATTTCGGCCACTAAGTAGACTGCTTTTCATTCATTAAAACAGATCTTTACGTTTTCCGTTTTAATATCAAATTATAAAAAAATACACCGATTCAACACTTAATAGAATATATACATTAATTTACTTAAATGAATTTAATGGCAGACGAAAATTGGTATAGGTATTAAAAATAAAGGCTTCCTTCACTTGTGTTAACGATTCCGCTGTTTTAAAGATTGGTTTTAAAATTTTAAAATAATAGCTAGACCGCAATAAATGAAATACTCTTTTAAAATTATGTAGTTGAATTTATTTTTGTAAAGTGATAAATGTTACCTGTAAAATATTTTATATCAGTTCGTAAGACAGTTTTCTGCTGGCGCCGAGCGCAGCTTCCACAAACCGCTGCATCGAAATTCAAACAGCCGAGCTCTAAGCAGCTTATTTTAATATTAGACTACGTTCCCGGAATGTGGTCTCTACTCGCTAACACCACACATATAGCGTGAATGAACCAGATCCCGATTAATAACGTTTGACGCGTTTGTTTAATTCTCCCTTCATTTATTTAAGTTCGTCAGAAGCTGTTCTGCTGTACGTCTTTTGGCTTTTGTTATACTTCATTGTTTCGACGCTTACTTAAACCGACGTATGTTAGGAAACTAATACGCGTTAGAATGTTATCGTAGTAACCATTATTTTGTGATAAGGCAACGGTAATAAAATGATCGGGACCGGTTTTCTACATCAACTGTTATTTCTACGATGGCTTGAGTTACGCTGTGTACTCAAAATATATAATAAAAGATACAATTGTTGAAAAACATTACACATTTTTTTAACTTTTTACTAAATTCAATAAATTACATAATACACTTACATAAACAAATCGGAATAAAACTTTTAATAACTTTGTATTAAAGTAGTATTAAATTATCGTTACTATTCGGCAATAACTCAATAACTTTTTTCACGCTCATAATAAATAATTAGGCTTTTATACGGGCAGACAAAAAGAGATTTTACTTAAACATGAAATATGTAATTAATATCTTTCACCTTTTTACATAAAAATGTAAGTAACAAATTCGTAAAGTTATAACAGGCACTACAACGTAATAAATATAATAATTACTGTTGATAAATATTGAATAATAAACTTCAAAAAGTATATACTATTTTGTAATCTCATGTTTTCTGACGAGTGTTTAGCAGACACATGAAGGTGAACAATTATGACTGTTAAAATGTTTTAAATATTAAATAGTAAACATAGTGTTAAAGGACCTTCGCACACAGGAAGCCATCGTACATTGTTTTTATTTGTGTAAGCTTTGTCACAAATTACTGTGTTCTGAATATGTCTGTATATTCTATTTAAAGTAACTGTACTTAAGTTGCAAATTGCAACTTACTACAAATAAAAATATTTCCGGTATTGTTTTTAATTTTATCTATTGTCCATTTTATATAAAAAAAAAAAAAAATATAATACCTCGTTTATAGAACTTTCATCATGTTTATATTTTAATTTCACGATTTGTCGAGTGTTACTAAGAAGTAAGAACCGACGGTTTAAGAAGAGACGCTCTTAGTTACGTGAGTCGCCCGTGAGCCACAGTAGTGACAACACGTTCGATCGAGCTCCAGCCAGCTCTCGTTCGCTGTCCGCCC
>DWLS01002028.1:0-19306 GCA_018246255.1 Pachliopta kotzebuea
GGCCAGCACGCATGCCGCCGTCCAGGACACCGTCCGGTATCCGCGGATCGCCCTCGTCGCGATGACCCTCTGCGGACGACGCACCACAAAGTTGCCTCAACTCCCATTTCGACCACCAAATAGTTCAAACATTAATGTGTTGTGAAAGGTGTTGTATGCCAATGAAATTACTGCGGTAACGATACTAACATATTTCGTCTCAAACTGACGAGCGCAATTTGGTGCTGTGAATATAAATTTAACTAACATAATTTTTTTTATTCGATTCCCGTTCTTGTTTTGAGAGAGGGTCTTTTACTTGCTTACTTGAGCAGTGTTATAAGCAAGCGTATACCTTACCATCAGGTGAAGGTGAGATTGAGGTGGATCCAGTGAGTTGTGTGCGACCCTTTATACCCCAGATATATATTAGTGAAATTACTGGACTAACGAGAATTAAAACCTACGTCCTAAGAACCACAGGGCAATGTGGTTTGTATACCATCTTTACCAGCGCCTAGTATTAGGCATGTTTATAGCCACGCGATTTGATACATGTTTTAAAGCACGTGTATATTAGTTGTTATACTAACTGCATATAAATTGAACAATTCATCGGTGCAGGCGGGATTCGAACCCGGTACTATAGGAGTGGGAGGCCGGCGTTCAAACCACTAGGCTATCACGACTCTTTGTGCAGGTGTATTACCATCAGGTGAACACCTTGCTCATTACGTCGTTTAGTCGAGAAAAAAAAAACCAGGTGTCAGTTTCACCTGATTCTAGTGTATGGAGCCAATGTACTAGAGTCATCGATGACCTTCCTTCAGTTATCTTTGTATATAAGGATTACTTCCTTATCCGTAAAGTGCATCGCCTTCACTGATCACCTCTACTTACCTACTGAGATACGGCGGTGCTGAATTTATATTTTCAAAACAATTTCTTAAAACGTTAACAATTTTTTATAATTCTTTTCGACGATGAGACCAACAATACGTTAAACTGATGGTGAGTGATACGCTTGCTTATAACATAGCGCTGGTAAACAAGAAAGTAAAAGACTCTTACCCAAAGCACAGAAGGGAACATAATACATAATGTTCATCGCCTTGAGACGATTGTTATAGTTTGTGATAGTTGTTTGTCTTGTTGACCCAGTAATTTCACTAACATACAGCACCTTTCAAACTAGAACACAATAATGTCTGTATTACTATTTGACTGTAGGAATAGGAGCTGCGGTGGCACCTACCTAAACGGTATCTAGATATCAAATCGCGTGGCTATGAACGTTAAAAATTAAAATAAAAACAGTCTTCAATGGTGACCACCTTCAGAGTGGAAGGCTGGTGTTCAAACAAGTAAGCTATCACGGCTTACGCTGTTATTATAAACCTGGATTATTTATGGAAAACAACCTGACGCAGTTCCGCAATGACAGTGGAGATTTCCACGAATGATTAAGATAAACGGGACCCGCGGAATCCTCGTCAGGCCGTGTCACGTAGACCCTCGTGAGCGTCAACACCCCGTCCCCTGACGCTCCAAGGTCGCCCTGACGTCAGCTGACGATAACCGATAAATCGTGTTTATCTAATTTCACGCCGCTATTATCGCCGCTCCACAATCTTTACACAAACACTTTCTAGTTTATTTCGGTATTTTTTTATCGGTGCACCAGGGTCACAAGATTCCATCCGAGGACGATGGCTGGACGTAGTCTTCCTCGTGTTAGTACGTAGGTGTTGGAAACGGGCTTTACCAGCATGAGCTCCGAACAAACATCCCTTGACTTCTACAAACGCTAAGACGCCCAGCATGAGAGTTTTAGAGGGTAAAAATTCCCACATAACCTTGACTTCCCCCCAGAAGGCAAGGTACGGTATCGAAGATTTTCTCCTGAAAAAAAAAATGTATACAACAATTCTCTGCAAAAGTAAGGAAAGGAAAGAAAGAAAGAATACAGAGGAAGATCCTTTTCAACAACACGAAGGGGAAGCGATTGTAAGCCCTGCCTGTCGTAGAAGGTGACTGAAAGGGTGTTCGGTTTTGAGGGAATTGAGGGTGGGGGCCCTCACTGTATATTGAGTTCGTAGCTGACGACAAGTAAGAAGTGATCTCGTTTTCAGTCGCAGCCCATTGTATTGGGAAGGGTAACAATTCTCCCAGGAATGTGTTTAGGAGCAAGAAGGCACCGGTGAGTTCCGTAGGAGATCCCGGGGCCTTTCGCAATTTATTGAGGATGACCACCGAGAAGATTTTAGCGGGAATAAATCCCACATAACCCTGACTTTTCCCCTCAAAAACCTGGGTATATTTTGAAGATTTTCCCAACGACAAAAAAGGGGGTCTGTATAATCGGAGTCACACATATTTTTCCGCCGGCGGCGGTGCACGGCCGCGCGTCATAAGTGCCCGCTTATCAAACACTAATTAGTATTTGTTGATAAACAGACCGACGTTGATTACTTTATGTGTGTGTATAATAAATAACATTTATTCTTTCTAATCGCACTCATTTATTTACAGTATAGTAAAAACAGAAATTCAAATCATCAATTATAATATAACTAGTCCGTTGATGTTCCGTAAGATTCTTAAGGAAGTCTCTATCGTTCCCTCGTAAACTGGGACAGGGAAATTTTCTATTCTTTTTTATTCCTTTCCTTTTCTTTACTCATACTATCTTCCATCATTCTGTCACAATACTCCATTTACATTTTTCTTTTCTTCCACACTTTTTCACCTCCCACACTTCCAACGCTTCTTTCTTTAACAAAGTTTAGTGACTTCTTTTCAGTATGTTTTGCGACTTTTTCTTAGAAGGTAGTCTGTTAGTTAAGTGGTTGTTGATGCGATATTTACAATTATCTACGATGGGTTAATACAGTGCAAATATATAACGAGACCATAGAGCTGGCCCACCGATTTATAGTCACACAGCAAGCGATGGAGAAAGCATAGCATTTCTATAAACGACAACATCCGATGAAATTCGTCAGAGGACTAAATCTGTCGGCATTGCCCTCAAAATCTGCTAGCTGCAGTGGCAAGGAGACGACCACGTGTGTCCTGTGAGCGAAGATTGATAGAGGAGGAGAGTCAATAACGCAGGAGGGTACGACGTCTTTTCTTCATATGAACCGGCGAAATAATAAGAACGTTCGGTTGGAAAACATTACGGAAGGCCTAAATCCAGCAGTGCATTAAAAATGTTGTTAATAATGGGCTAAAACTTGTGGTCAATTTAACAGGATGTAAAGCGGATGAAGCTTATCGTGGTGAATATATTTGCTCTGATTCTCCAGCTAATAGTGAACAGTTGGTATTAAAATTGCTACTGAGATTCAAGTCATTATGTTTTAAGTCTCTTAAATCGTATCGACTTCTGTCATACGAGTGAACTGTTGCGCCACAAAAAAAATTAAATAGTGCAGTAGTGAACGGATGAGGACATCAACACCCAGCGGCATCAACAGATGTTCCACCCACCCATGGGTACCATGAGAAGTAAACATTCACGCCGCTGCAGCCGGCGCTCACACGCTTTCTTCATACAGGAACATGCCCGTGGAGTTGCCGATAAATCCTTCAAGTACCAGGATGTTGTTTGTGGGCCAGAGTATATTCTAAACCAGGTGCTTGATGACAACACTTATGCTAAAGAGCCGTGATAGTTAGTGGTATGAACGCCTCCCTCCCATTCCGAAACATCGGGTTCAAATTCGGGTTGCACCAATGAATTCTTCAATTTACATGCAGTTAGTATAACACCTAATATCACGTGCTTTACGCCATATCATATCGCGGGACTGTAAACATTAAAAAAAACACTTATGCTATAACTTAATATCTCATAAGTTTAAGATTGAAAAGTTTATTTACGTGTATGTATATATTTACTACCACTGGTGATAGGTCTCTGTTACTGCAGACCGTCTAGGTAGGTACCACCGCAGCTCCTAT
This sequence comes from Pachliopta kotzebuea, assembly GCA_018246255.1. NCBI lineage: Eukaryota > Metazoa > Arthropoda > Insecta > Lepidoptera > Papilionidae > Pachliopta > Pachliopta kotzebuea. The sequence continues at coordinate 3,949 of DWLS01002028.1, forward strand.
TCCTACTGCCAAATAGTAATATACAAACCTGTGTGTCGTAAATAGTGCTATATGCTACTCAAATTACTGCGGTAACGTGATTCAACACTACGTTTTAAAGCGAAGATTGCAATGCCTTTTTTTTTCAATCGTTCCCTTTCGATATATGGGTAATAGTCTGTTTACTGCCTTTAATGTACTTTCTTTTTCTTTATATTCTCTATTTCCTTTCTCTACTTTTCACACTTTCATGATTTCTATTTTTCTTTCACTCTAGTTTTTACATTTATCTTTATCAACTGCAAGATTTTAATGTAGTGCTGTGTGTACATCCTTAACTCTCGTTACGTCATTGCTCATAAGCGTATCACTTACCATCAGGTGAAAGTCTTGCTTGTTAAGTGGTATAAAAAAAAATTCTGTAAAACCTATATATATTATTAATTATTATGATTCAAATCGACCAACCACTATCGATCAGAATAGAAATCTTTGAGGGCGGCCAATATCTTTGAGGATTTAACAGATGATGATTCAAATACAATCATATACATAAAGTATTGTTGAATTGAGAGTAAACTTAATCAGCTTAGTGTTTGAGGAAAACTATTGAATTAATATACTTTTTTTATTTACTTATTTTCTTAATACATTCACTGCCACATAAATACATCATCTATGGAAACCAATTATTTTGAAATCTTATTTATCAACGTACATGTAAACGATTGATTGTATGTGGTAAATGAATGTTCCTTTTTTCTTAAAAAAAAAAAAGAAATTGAGTTAACTGTTTTATCAAACCTGATTTGGAGACACAACTACGGACCCTATGTACTCGGATCCGAGTGTTTGGCAGTGAATGTGTTAAACGTACATTTGTTGTTACAAATACATATAATGTAGGGGTGTAGTGGAATGTTTGAATGTTTATTTTTCATCTGTAGATATAACAGATGGTCCTTTGTGGCGTCTCTAAGTTTCAGCATTCCGTAATCTCTCACCAGTGACTCCAAGTAGCTGTAGTTCATGCAGCGGCCACACCCCGGGAAACAGCGTAAACATCCGAAATCCTCTCCAGTTGTATCGGTCTTCCGTTCCACTGGACTCAAAGGAGAGAGGATGAGTGTGTGCACATGCATTTCTTTCATGCATTGCATTTCTGCACCTAAATATATGCTGCGCACTAGACTGCTTCAGTTTTTAACTGAAGCAGTCGCCGTAGCCGAAATCGGCCTGAAGGACACACATATAATGTATTAAAATTATGACAGATGACATTACATTCTCTTAAACAATGAAATTCTAGTTACATATACATAACTTATTTTACTACCTTCTGATTTATATTTTTAAATATTGCAAACAAATGTTCAGTAAGAACCGGTTCCGTACTAGCCGGCTGCTGGCTAGTACCATACGAAAATGTTTCAGCCTATGTAGTCGAAAAAAAAATTCTCTCCCCTAATCCATTTCCCTAGGCTTTATCCTCCTCTATATATTTTCTATTAATGCTGTTTAGTTTACGAAGTTTGGATCCGAGAGCTTTGGGACTGACAACTTCGCGGGCAAAAAGTGGCCGAGGGCCAAAACATTAATAAAAAAAATAAAGTTATTTGTTATTTATATATATTTTACTTAGATAACAGTGTTAAAGTTTTGTATTATACTCGCACTTGAACTGTGTAGTGGAATATTTAAAAGTGCGCGTGACGCGCCGCTCTCCTTGGGTAATCTTATCGCAGCGACAGATTGTCTGCCGCGCGCAGAGTCGGGCCGGCCGGCGAGTGAAGTGTCGGCGGGCGATACTAACACCTCTCCCCCTCCACCCTTTCCTCCCTCCTACACCAAGCATATCCCTCCTACACCCCGCACGTCCCTCTTACACCCCGCATGTCCCTCCTACACCCCGCACGTCTCCCCGCACGACACAAACCGCGATAACGCGACCCGGAAAGGTTCATTCCTTTTTATCTAACAACAAACCTCATGGATTCTCAATTTAAACTTAATTCTCACATCCTACTATCTTCCCTTTCTTGGCGTGCGTCCGTGCAGAATGGGATGTCGCTATGCCAACTTGATATACAGCTATGGTAACAACGTTTTGAATTTATTATTTTTTAGTTGCGAATGCAAAGAGCAACTACTAGTTCAATTTATATAACCTATTTATCATAATAAAAAAGTGTAAAACAAATAAACAAAATTGGTGTTCCTCATTGAAGTTGATTGATGAAGGAAGGAAATAGAATGGTAAATCTAAAGAATAGAAGAATGAGTGAGTAAAATAAGGGAATGGAATGACAGAAAATTTTAATCAAAAATTAAAAATTATGTCAAGATGCCTTGGAAATGATAGATTTGCCAAGAGAAAGGATGATTTATAAAAAATAAATAACTCTATATATATCAATCATACATAAAAATAAATAATCAATCAACGAAATACCAATTTTTTGACTGCGTATCATCATTATCATTAGCCTGTGGCAGTTTACTACTCCCACAATGAATGCCACTCCTGGTATGCGCATACCAACGCATATATATAGAAACCTCTTTATTAGCCTTATGAACTTAAATTATGTATATTGTTGAAACGACCTAAATGTTGTTTTCTTTATAAATAAAAAAAAAAAATCTAATGTAATAGACAAGAAACCAAAATCAAAGTTCAGTGGATAATACAATATATCATAGCAAACCAGATTTTTTATTTCAAAGTACATTAAATTTGTTTTTTTTTACCGACAACAAGCTTACTCTCTTATATTAAGATATAGATGACAATGAAGAATGCACGAATTGTCTTGTGTATGCAGGTTGTTTAAATATAGTTAATTTTAGGTAGACATTGGAAGACGCAGAAAGTAATGAACCCGGGTAAATGTATCTGACCAGATAAAGCAAACGTTGAGCGCTAACGAGTAGTGCAAACAGACAAAAAGTTGTGACCGAATGCATAAAATAGCGAGATCAATGTATGAGAGGTACGATGCACCGGCCCCGGCGTTAAAAATACACAGACTCGCATGTAATGACGCGCATTCACATGTAGGATGACCAGAAAGAATTCCGGTGATGGAAAAAGATTTGGGGAGATGCAACATTTATCCAACCGAACTTGACCAGAATGAACTAAAAATGCTCGGCACTCTCATTGTGAGATAGCCTTGAGTATCAGCAGTGATCATTAAGCTCAGTGTTTGCATTACGAAACGCATTTCTTCTGCAATGATTCTTTATAGAAGATCATTCAAGGGATGATAAAAATCTCAAATGAAACTTCTATCTTTGCCTTCAATTCTGTCCTTGTTTTCCTTTTCCAGTCCAGAATAATGTAAGAAGAAAAGAAATGTTAAAGGATATTTGTATTGAAGACATGATTTCAATGAAATATTTGCATTAGAATAAAAGGTTTGCTATATAATATTAATGTTTGTACTCTCTCTGCTTTCCTAGCTACTATCCCATATGGTGGTGGAGTCAGCTTTCTTAATTCTTTTCTCTACTTCGTTTTGTCCTCGACATTGTCATCAGCTACTTGGTACTCTAGCATATTTCTTGACCCCATATTTTTCCACCTCGTCTTAGGTCTACGGGTCTCCAACCGTCGAGGGAAGCCTGGCGTGCCAAGTTGCCGATGTAGTCATGCGGCCTTCTCTTCAAGTGACCATACCGTCCAATATTTAAATAATTATATTATTATTAAAATATTTCATTTGCTTACTTTGCCGAAGACCTTGGGACGACCTGTGTGTGTCCGTTGAATTATGCGCGGATCATCGTGCACTTTTGACGCACCGATCCGAAATTTACATTTGATCTGCTTCAGATGGCACCCGTCCAGTTCTCGCGGCGGGAGGTCCGTTGACATCAATCATAGCTGTTGTTTCACTCACATTACAGTGTTGTACATTCTAATTGTCATTACGGATTGTTGACGTTTTTTCATTCTTTATCCGTCTTTAAATTATGTTTATTTATTTTACGACAGGCGACGAACGCAATGTGGTGCTGTGTTTTTAACCAGCGCCACGTTGTTTTGAGAGCATATCACTTACCATTAGGTGAAAGCCTTGTTTGTCTAGTTGAATAAAAAAAGCCTTAACTTCCAGTTCATCTAGAACCAAGCGACGACAAGTTTACGTTGACAATAGAACTACCGTTAAACTTACTCGTGGCCAGCTTTGAGTGTTCCCTTGTTAGTGAAAAATTTATATCTCAGCAGATGGAAAATAGTGGACTATTCTGTTTCTTATTCTTACTATTTTTCTTCTATAATAGCATTTTGTATAAAGAGCCCCAGAAGGCGACCCTCAACCTCTTTAGCTACTTGCCGTCACACATGAGAAAATAGGATAATGTACATATATGAAAGCTTTTAAAAGATTTTACTTCTGTTAATGTCCGGTCGGTACCACACAGCGCTTAATCCGAGAGCGTAACTCGATACGGTCCTTATAAAACCGCCCCCGACAGTAGCGGGGGCAAATTAATTTAGCCTCAGCTGTTTGACATTCATTTCGGACCGGCGGAACCCTTGTAGGAGCTGGCTCAATATACGCCAATTGAATTAATCAACTGTAGTATCTGATGGCCGGTATCTACGGTCACAAATGTAAAGGGTGCAGTAAAAGCATCCGATACGAGAAACTGATTTTCTGATAAACAAATCTATTACTTTTCGATTCCTTTTACTGCTTACTGTATAAGCTGCTGCAGCGTTTGTTTCTACTAACAAGTGAAACACTAGTGAGTGTGTACTGTTTAAAGTATTAAATTTTTTTTTGTTTATACTTTTCCTCTGATCCCGTAAATCAGGGTCCGTATTTACCATAATCTCTTACTACTTACTGTTTAATTCTACTTTTGTTCTCAATTCTTTTACTATAGCCACATTCTGTCTCTGCTTATGTTTAAACTGATATTGTATACTTTGTATTATATTGTATTTCCTATTTATTTTTACCACAGACCTTACTAGCTATTTTGATACAATGTTTCAAAAACTTATCCCTAATTATCTCAGTGCTAATAACTGACTGATATTACTACTTGTTATACTTTCATTTATTTCTATTTTCAACTCTTATCTTTCTTTGGCATAAATAGAATATTTTATTATTACTTATATAATACTTTTATTCTTTTCGGGATTGCCGCGACATGTCGGAATATCTTTGACTCCGTGTATATATTCCAAAAGTTTTACATTTTATGAACTACTCTTTAATAGTTGGTTACATTAATGCCCAATTTTGTTTATGCTCTAAATTTAACTTCCTCACTTTTTCTATAACAGCATATCCTACCTCCTAGGTTGACTGGCAGAGAATGTCTGTAGGCAATATGTTCGATTATTGGACACTAATTTTAAGTATTCCAAAGAAAGGTTTTAAATAAAAAAAAATAATGTTTGCAGCAAATGCTTGTATTAGAGAGAAGCACAGATAGTTCCCTTGGCAAAAATCAATAGGTTTAAGATAATTTATAATTATGAACTATTCAAGTTTATGTTTGCAGTAGGAATAGTTTTGAAAAAATGCTTTTTTTATTATGATTATTCTTGGTCGTGTTGTATTCAGCTTTAACCATATTGCTCGTCACCGCCCGAGGAGGCAACCCGGCGGCGATCAAACATTATCCGACAGATGAACACGAAATCATTGATAAGCTTGGCCACGGGACTTCCGGTCCATTACACGTGTACATTAAGGTCCGTAATCCCGAAACTGAGCGGAGGCTGCCTCGGCTGGTGAATACCAATTCACCGTTTAGCATTCAGCAAGCGGCGCCGGTGTTATGGTACGTGATAAAAAATGGGACCAGGCGCCCGGAGACGAGCGGCTTTCAATTTATACTTCAATTATTTTATTTATTCGTTTCATTTAAACAATTTCACAATTACTTGTTTGTTTAAGAACTACTTCGCTGAACTAGATTATCCGTTGTCTTCCTCAGGAACGTGGCGGAGGTGACAAAGACAATCTTAACCGCCCACACTTCTATATTGCTACTACTAAGGTTTCTGCAGAAAGCTACTGTCTACTTAAAAAATACGCCCAGTGACAGTCTTTGTAGATATAAAAACAATAATATTTTATTTCAACTCGTGCCTTTGATGAAGGGATTCGATAAAACCCCGTCAACAACATTAGAAAGAACACCCGTTTGGAAAGTCGTTAAGGAGTCGACGACCTGCGCGGACCCTTCGCCGGCTATTACTCCTCGTATGTCATATTCACATAATTCTGCAGGTCGGCGACACTTGACGACAGCTGCTTTTTTATGCATAAACTTCGGTTAATAAACTCGGTCAACTATATAAAAAAAAATTGTTAGGAGAGGAAGGCCGTGTTTCAACGATCATCCAATATTTGTTATACGGACTTTGATGGTATATTACAATGTAGTGTCGCAAACACTATCTGTTGACGACTGATTGGACTATATATTGTAATTTGTAATATCTGTATCTTACCAAAATAAAAAATAGAATGTTTAATTAACATTTGTAAATTTTTTTGTATAAAAGTAGTTTTTGAAATTTCACTGTTTTAAGATACTTTAAATTCTGAAAGGCGGCCGTTACAGCGATGACGACCTTCTGAATACCGTTTAATTAGGCAAATTCGCAAATAAGATCTCTGGCTGTCCCCCGGCGATCCCACTAGGACTATTATTCAAATTTATCGCTTTAATTTTATATGCCCTTCCCTATATTAGGCGTTTCATTGCCCACTTTTGATGATAGAGTCAAATTACGGCGGCCGTAACTCCTGCTCTACTCGAATTTAACGATGCCCAACGATATTACATTTTTATGCTTTAATTATCATTTCATTAGCAGGAGCCTCACCTGGTGGTAAGCGATAGGCCCCGCCCTCGGCTGTGTGGTGACGTGGGGCTCATACATTACCCTAATCGTTTTCAAACGAAAAGGTTGAATTTTCATTGTTTAATTAACCTTTAAATGCATGATTTTTGTATTTACTTATGAAATAGCTATTTCTGTAAAGGTTTTGTGTCACAGATAAAGAGAGAAATAATTTAAAAAATCCTGGATTCAATAAACTATATTTTTGTAAAAATACATGTACGTAGCCATTTGGCTACACTATACAACTACTTAGGTGATGAAAATCCAAATACAAACACACTCAGGATAAATTGCTTAAAAAAAACTTTATAATATTAATTTATTACCTTACGTCTAATACATTTGTTATTTTTTTAACTCTTTTCGCCAATTAATTCTCACTGAAACTTAATTCAAAAGTCACAAATTACCATACTACCAAAATTTGTTTTTAGACTTTTGGCAACAATATGCATTTAAGGGTTAAAATTAAAAAAGTGAACTACGATATGATGAAAGTTTGTGTTCAAAAACCGAAACAGATATTTTTAGCACCTAATAAAAGTGAAAAGTACAGTGTATGAGTTTTGGTTCAGAAATTATGTAAGGAAAAAAACACTAATGTATATATACATCATCATGCATTTAGGGATTAACTTTGTTTTTTCCAGCGCCCAACAAACCAGTTCAGTTCAAAACTATAGTATTGTTACTGAAGTAAATGATGCAGTAGACAACTAAGGAATCTATATTTAAATAGTTTATGTTGTTATATAGCCTTTATTATAACTTCACTTAACATTCTATATATATAAAAAAAAATCAATTTCTCTCTGCCATGAATAGTTGTTAATTGTGGTGTAGGAAAAGGGTAAGGGTAAATGAAAATCTGGTAATATTTTTTTAAAAACTGGATGATTTATTTTACTATATAATAATATATATCCATTATTGAAACAAAGTACGATACAAAATGTACACGGGTCGTCTTATATCAATAACTACAGTATCGTTATCATACTTAACATTTTAAAGGACTACGTACATTATATGCATTTACTGTACCTTAAAAGGTAAGTTAATAATTTATACAACGGACGTGGGCAACGACAGCTCCGGGTTAACCACATCCAGGCCATCCTCGTGAGATAATAACTTATCGATACAAATAAAAACCCTTAAACTATTGCGGGACAATAGATTATAATAAAATAAACCCAATAAAGGGCAACTTTCTTTAATCCCATCCGTTCAAAAGAACCGTGCGTTGTATTTAACATCACTTAAATCAAAACTGCTCGCCTACAATATGTACAATGTTTTAGAACCAATCGCGAACGCTGGCAACACAACAGTGCACCATACTATTTGGTAAGCTGAAAATCCGAAAACCTTCTGTTTCAGAGCTACTTAAAAGAGATCCATCGGTAACGGTGTCTAAGAGCTTCATTATTTTTTGGTATAAATTGAAAAAAAACAAAAAAAAAAACACTAATTAAAAAATCAGGTATCAATGATGCAAAAGGCCACTACGATTTGTACAGACGTACTAATTAAAACAGCACTATTCAAAATAGACGGAGAGAGAAGAGTACGACAATATGACTTGTCTAAATTCGGCCCGAACATGTTACGAAAGACTAGAATTGCTTCTTACACACGGTCGCCGTGTGACGCTTCCAGTGAAGACGGGGAAAACGATTGTGTGGCCTTATGAAGATTATCACCAAGTCTATTTACAATAAAGAAAATGAACGAATGTCCGTCGGTGGCGGCGGAAACGGTGACGTCACCACAATTCCTTGTATACTCGTTAAAGCCTTGTCTTATAGCTTCGAAAGTAAGAAATCGTCCCTTACGCCGGACGTAAGTAAGCGCACAGTCGCAAATTATGCGCGCCTGTGCCTGTGCTTTTGCCTCTACGGAGTTACCTTAACATTAATTGATAATTTTAATGGACCTTCATTATCTTTTGTTCCTAGAAAACTTGATCGGGGAAAGTATATTTACAATAGAACATCTGTAACCACGGAGACATGTGACGGACCTCGACCAAATGTCGTCGATCCTGATCTGTGGTTCGGAGTAACTGATTCCAAAATACAATTGAACATTTTGTTTGTTTTCCAATTCAAAAGAGCTTAGCATCTGAGCTTCCTAAAGCTGCATCCAACAGAAGCCGGAATCAACAATTAACTTGGAAACCGTCAGAGATAAACTGGAACCTAGTTGTAGTAAAAATAAGTAATCACCTTGTAGAGATACGATCAGTTTAGCATTAATCATTTGTCACTATCATTATTATAATTAAACACTACCATTTTTACTCCTATGTTAGTTCCTTGACTCAATATTGTGCGAAGTTTTCGTTTGTTTAACATTATCATTATCATTATACCAATAATTATTAATGACACAGCTACTCCAACAAATAGTATAATACCACATCGCTATGCATCTACAGCTCGACTCCATACAACGTATAGTAAATTGGTTAATTATCGATTACTTTAAATCTTATAGACACCAATTAGATACAGTTAATATAATATAATATAATATAGTCAGTTATACACAAGTAGAGGGTGCCGCAGCCGGCGGCGGAAGCGACCTCTTGAAGTTAAAGTTCCGGCGAAAGTAAATCGTAACATCCCCTACTATAAAGTACGCTTATCGAATAAATTAACAATGAAGAATACATACATATGGTACACGCGTATAAGTTCAAAAACTTTTTCATATAACATAACGAGAATATTTTTAACTTTTCAGTTCTGTGAATGTATCACTAACATTTTAATTTTTAACTTTTTTTTTCCACCCTCAATCGAATCGCATTTGTAAGACTCCACTATAAGAAAATACGAGTACATATCCCAACATTCAATATACGAGAACTCTAGCCTACCGGTCGCTAAATCTCTGTGTTTATCTACTTGTAGAAGCGATAGAGTAAGCAAAGGTTCATGCAGCTCTTCTTCAGTCTCCAACTTTTCACTTTCGAGGGGTCCAGTTCAACTTTACATTCGTTTGAGACAAGTTCCGCCAACGAAAGGGAAAAGCAAGAGGCCGCAGGGTTTGAGTCGCGTATGAAAAGTTGATACGTTTTAATCGAATACGTAATAAAGCGTATCAATTGTCACAGAAGAAAGAAGAGTTTCAAGAATTGATTATATTTGGTTACATAAACATTTTCTTCACAATATATATATATATATATATGTATCTAAATATATACATATCCTACAATAACTAACTACGTCCTCTATGATATTTACTTCTTTGAGACGTTTATTTTACCCTCTAATATTTTCTCACAGTATCGCTTTATTTTGACTTTCATTATTATTAACAGTTCTCAATAACTATTTACATAAAACAACACGACGATTTAAATGAATAACGTCCAGGAAGGCTACGAAGGAACAAAGCCTATGTTTCGAAGCACGAAAATCCAAGGCGCCAGCGGGCGGCAGATAACATTATCATTTTCAAAAGGGACTTTATACAATCTAACATTTAACACAAAATATCGAAACCCTGATAATTCCAAACATTATTGAAAAAACCACAACAAGAAGCGCTAAATTTCAACATTAAATTCGATGTCGCGCTAAAAGTACTTTTCGGGGCTCATCGCCTTCGCCTCCCCGCCGATAAAAAATTGAACACACGAGTCTACCGCGGCGCGGCCCCGGGCCTAGGGGTCAGGGGGCCGAGGGTCCGCTCCGTCCTCAGCGTAGAAAAATAACTCAACGGTACCCCCCTCTAAGAGCATCTCAACTGTGTCTGTCACATACATATATATTAAGTAAATATAAACTACCAAATTTGAGCGTTCGTGTCACTATATTATATATTGCTTTTACTCGATGAACCGATTCAGTGAAAGCCGAGCTGAGGGTCCCGGGCGCAGACCGCACGCTGCAGCAGCCATGCGAACCAAACCCGGTTACTACATATACATACATACATCCTACTAAAGTGAAAGCAACGGCGGCCGGCGTGCGGGCAAGTGTGCAGTGCTTATTGTCGAAGTTCGGAAACGAGGGCCGGGGGAGGCTGAGGAGCAGCTCGCTCTCGTAATTCCGTTACAAGAATACAACCTGCGATACCCATCTGTCGTTGCAAATGAAACGTGGATAGGAGCCGTTCAAATTGTACGCGGGATTTTTTAGTTTAAACTGTGGTAATAAGATCGACGACGGCGTGCGCCGGCCGATGAAAGGTCGGATTGTGCCAGGGGCCTTTTGGTGGAGCAATTACCTTCGCAGCGTACGCAAAGTACCGTCATTAGCGATATCGCAGTGCACATGTCGGAGCTGCAAAGAATTGAAATCAATATGAACCGCGGCGGGCCCCAGCCTCGCCTGCACACGGCCGGCCGCTACACGCTCACACCAGACACCTTGAGCATCGCTAAAACATACATACGAAGAGTTTCCAGTTATTAGGCACAAATTTTTATTTAATTTTTTTTTTATTTCGTTATAATTACGAGTACACGAATCGTTTCGCTCTACGACATAGAATATACTTACAGCTGCAGTACAGTAATGTATAGGTGACGCGAGTCCGACGCGTCACTTTAAAAATAATTAGATTTCCGTAGACACTTACTAAGAATTACATGAAGTTTTTACATACAATATATTTATAAGAATATAATAATATATGGTAAGTAAAGCATTTTTTTCTTTTTCTATCATTTAGAGCACAACGGTTCCCATATATTATTAATGTAATATAATTTGAGGGACACAGATTATATACAAATATTGATCTTTCTCCATATGAAACAGTATATTTAGAAGGTTTCTTATCGTACATTAAAGACTGGGGTGACGTTCAGCTTAACGTCACCCCGCTAACTGACATAATTTCACTGAATTGACAGATTTCACGCGAATTTTTATACAATTTTAGCCAGAGCTATACTGTGGAACTGCGGGTGTATAAATGCATTACATTTAAGTACAATATTCTTCGGCGATTTAATTACGGAGACGGAGTAGTGAGCGTTAACACAGCAACGTATCAGTAAGAGGAAAGTTTTTTAAAAGTACGGACAAATTGATCGCACGGACACACGGTTTCCACAGTAAAGCGAATTATCAAAAATAGGTACATTATCCTTTTACCGCACGTTAAAATTATGCCCAGTTCTAAAAATTAAAAAAGTTAGAGAAGCTAGCGCTGCTAAAACTAATCTATGCGTTATCAGTCTCCACTAGAACCTTACAATTTAGAAATCCATAAAGTAAATCACAGAGTTTGAAATAGCAAAACATTTGAGTGAGATAGAAGTAGTGTTTTGTTCATACATCGTATCGTATATGCATTACCACCGTCCCAAGGTACACATCGCGCCCGCTCTCTTGATATGTATCATCCTATAGACGTTCGCGTTGGAGTAAGCTTGTAAGGAAAGGTGAAGAGAAACGAAGGAAGTAACACAGTGTCCCTGCGCGCCGATACTTCGGCGGCGGTGCCGTCATTAGGCATCAGTTTGAAAGTTTCGTACCTTAATCGACCGAAGATAATCTTACCTTAAACGACCTACCGTACAAAATAGCAAGACGTATCAAATCGAAACACCTACACGATTCACCCTTGACGCTCACGCTTTCACATCTGGCAGGAAATACATGTGCCGGCGAGACAACAAAGAAAGCGGTTCGAGACCGCGGCCGCACATGCAGATCCTGTACAACCTTCGCACGGCAAGGGTTCGACTCAATCCAAAATTGCCAACTCAAAATTCCCGCATTCCGAAATTCCTCCTATGACATACCGATTAGCTTCAGTAAGGGAAATTATAAATGTCGTACTACCTACTATGTGTGCATGAAAATATAAAGTGAACTTACGTACAGTAAATAGAACGCAAGGCAAACTTGACTATAACCTAGTCTTATTACTCTATTACTCGAATGTTAAATGTTTCTCACCTATGAATTCATAACATAAAAACACAATCATTCTTAAAGTAAAAAAAAAAGTTAAATTACAGGGCGACGTGGCTAGGGGACAGGGGTGACAAGGAGACGGGGGACGGAGGGAAAGGGGAGGTGAGGAAGGAGTTGCGAAGTAACTCAGAAGCCAAGTCGAGTAATGTACACGTATAGAATACGGAGACGACAACGCGGTAGGAGCGGCGCTGTGGGGCCGGCCCGGCGACGGATGCTGTGAGACGGATTGTTTGCTGAGATGCGTCCGAGACGTGCCGTTTGGAAGTCGCGCCGATCGCTCGTGCGCTGTGTCGAACGTGAACTCAAAAACGTAAGCGACGTCGTTAAAACAACTCACAGCCTATGTACAAAAACAAGCTTCCCGTTCGCTCCGCCCTTGCGACGAACGATTTTAGAAATACCGATCGAGGAAACTAGGAAACTGAGGAAGAACACGGCCCGATGCGACCGGTCAACGAAATTAAACATTCTCACCCTCGAAACCTTATTAAATATAACTTTGTACATTGAATCCAAAAGTCGACACGTCACTTTGGATGTAGGCACTCTCTAGGCGGGCGGCGAGCGGTCGCCGCGTCGTCGGCCCCCGTGCGGCGGCTCGGTAATGAGATCAGTGGAACTGGCCAGCGGCCGTGGCGACCCTAGCACCGCTCTAAGATTACGTGAGGTACGACGACAGCGTGTGGTCAACCCAGTCGCCGGCGACGCCGATCTCGCTGAGCATGTCCGAGACGTCCGGCGTGCAGGAGAACTCGAAGTGCGAGCCGGAGGAGGACGAGGCGGTCTCGAAGGACTCCATGTCGGTCGTCAGCGCTTCTAGGTCGACCTCGCAGTCGGTCGGCAAAGGGAGCAAGTCGGTGATGGAGTACAGGTCCGTGAGGTCCGATTGGTCGCGACGGGTGCTGTCGTCGTAGAAGCAGGCGGACTCCGGCGAGTCCGGAGATCCGGCGGGGGAGGCTGGCAGCGGCGGGGGTGCGGGAGTCTCCGCGGGGACGCTGGGCGCGCTGGGGGTGCTGGGCGCCGGGCGCGTCCGCCGCCGGGACATCCCCCGGTTGTTGTTGGAGTCCGCCCTCTGCTTGCGCTTCTGCTTCGAGACCGCGCCGGTTCGCTGCGCCGGTTTGCTGGTCTTCTTGCGGGGCCGGTATTTGTAGTCCGGGTACTCGCGCATGTGAAGCTGGCGTAGACGTTCCGCTTCATCGATGAACGGCTGACGCTCTTCGTCGTTCAGGGTCTTCCAGACACGGCCGAGATTCTTCGAAATCTCCGCGTTGTGCATGTCGGGCGTCTGCTCGCATATTTTCCTGCGCTCGATCTGCGACCAGACCATGAACGCGTTCATCGGCCTCTTGATGTGGTTGGGGTTGTTCTTCTTCGTCTGCGAACAAAAGAAACGCCGGTCGTTAATATAGATCACGATTTAAAAACATGAAATTGGTTTCCGAGTCGTCAATTCAGGCTTAACTATCAGCTCGGGTCCTGGCGTTCGGCTCCGAATATCAGCGTTATCTGTTTAATTGTGGCGAGCATAATTATTATTTCAGGCATGTCCGATTCGCCGGGCCCCGGCGGTGAGCCGGTTGTAACGAATTAGTATGCATGACGTTGCACCATTAACTCTGCGTCCTTACTATTAATGATATTGTTATCACAGGAATTATTATTATTACAAACAAGTCGAAAACATTATCTATTCTAATCGATATACGACGGAAAATTTTATTATCGCCAGTCGTATATCTAATGGAGTGGGTGATAATTCGATTGGTGCGAGTTCGCTTCGAGAGCTGCGCCTGACCTGAATTTGGTTCTATTTCAAACTATCCGCCTCTAGCTCTCGAGCTGAGCACTCTCGCGGCAAGCGCTTCCGCGTCGGACGAGCGCTATAAAACATCGGCGTACAAGGATAAAGGACGGAGGAAGTTATTATCAAATCATGTAGGAAGCGGTAAGGACACATTCCATGCAAGGGTACGTTTCGCTTCACACATTTCCAACATCCGATAACTGGCGACGGATCAAGTGTTTCTTCGGCGCAGGTCCAGGGTTCCGTTCCTCCAGGCGAGGAGTCGCCGAGGAGCACGCACATACAAAACCGCACAGCGAGAATATAAGCGAATATCTCTTTTATTATTCAAATCTTACTTTCGCTAAACTACGTACCGCCGGTCCCTCTGGATACGGCGAGAGGAAAAAAACACCCACTCGACTTTTTTTGCCCGTGTTATTTGTATTCAGGGCAAAAAAGGGTTTGTCAGACGGCGACTAAATCAAGTTCGAAACGCCTACTCCGGCTCTCAAGGTGAACCGAATAGAGGTAGACCGTTTTTTGCCCGACCGGTAAAACGTAGGCAGGTTACCTTTAAGTTATGTTAAAGATATTATTATTCACTTGAACGCCTCCACAATTGTTTTATATATTACGATTTCTTACAACAATCGGGGTTTCTCTGAAGCAAGCATTCGTTTCGAAGCACTAGGGTAGTAAGTAATTGATGATACGATACTGGTTGTAACGGTTGTTTAAGTGAGTAATGACTGGCGG
>DWLS01002029.1:0-19306 GCA_018246255.1 Pachliopta kotzebuea
CAGTGCGTTGCCTACCCTTGAGATAACAATATGCTCTTTTCTTGAATAACCCAATGTCGCAGTTGTTGGGGAAGACCACATACAGTGATTCAACGCAAGACAGTGATTCAATAGAATCCTTGTTTGAGATCTGTCCAAAAATAGATCAATGTGCAATTGATGATACTTGAAATATTCAAAAATGTATTTAAAATTAACTTAATGTCAAAACCTTTTTGGAAGTAACAGGTGCATGGTGTCAATTACATACCTCTTTGATTGTTCTTTTGGTGCAGAATGATAATAAGTTTTCAAATTTATTAACAAAGTCCTTCATTGTTAAAATGATATTTAATTTTTATTAAATAGTTTCTTTGAGAAAATTTAGAAGTATTTTCAAATAAAAAGCAAAGTGAAATCAATATTTACCTGTTCAGGACCAACATGACAAAAATTGGAAATTTTTTCTTTAACTGCATGATCAATAGGTTTTTCAGAGCGGCATAAGATTAAGTCCGGTGACAAACCAAGTCCTCGTAATTCACGAACTGATGACTGTGTTGGTTTTGTTTTTGGTTCACCAGTTGATTTAGGCTATAAAGAGTATAGAAAAAATTGTAACATTAATTGTTACATGTCATATATTGGAATTACAAAGCGAAATGTGTAAATACTTACCATAGGTATTAAGGAAACATGAGCACAGCAGAAATTTTCTCTTTTTACTCTAAACTGAAATTGTCTAAACGCTTCTACGAATGACATTCCTTCTATGTCACCTATTGTCCCACCTAACTCAACAATACACACTTTAGGTGGGCAGTTATCTGGTGTAACTGGTATATGGGCAACTCTTTGTACCCATTCCTGAATTGCATCCGTTACATGAGGTATGACTGTTGAATAAATAAAGCCAAAAATCGTTAATAAATTTTTATGACAGAATTTTTTTAAGTCAAAAAATTTTTTCATTGGCAGTCCACTTACCTTGCACTGTTTTTCCTAAATAGTCTCCTCGCCTTTCTCGTTCTATAACTTGTTGATATATTTTACCAGTTGTGATATTATTATCTCGATGTAGTGTGATATCCAAAAATCGTTCATAGTTCCCAAGATCAAGGTCTACTTCGCCTCCGTCATCAAGTACGTAAACTTCACCTAGAAAATAAAAATAGAACAAGAAATGCGACTACATGTATTATAACAACCACGCGGTTTAGCTATAAATTTAATTTTATTAAACTTACCATGTTCGTAAGGAGAGAAAGTTCCAGCATCAATATTTATATATGGGTCAATTTTTATGGAAGTAACATCTATACCACAGCTTTTCAAAATTGTGCCAAAAGAACTTGCGATGACACCTTTTCCGACACCGCTAATAACACCGCCCGTTACTAAAATATATTTCATGTCCGGCATTTTTGTTCAGTTTTAACTATCATCGTTTGTACAATTTTAATTATATTAATCTTTTCACCTATTTTATTCGAGTTAAAGTTAACACGATCAGACATGTGCACTCAACTCACACTGCGCGCCAGCTTTGTCGCGTGTTGCTAGTTACGAGTCAATTAAAAAATAAATTATATATTAAAGCGTAAATTTAAATACTTGACAAAACAACTTGTTAATAACCACACCTCTTATATAAACCTTTTTAATCATAAATTTATAACTGAGAAAAGTTTATTTTATTTTAAAAGTGCCAAATTTTATTCGCTATTTTTATATTAAATGTGAGGTAAAACTTAATACTAGTTCAAGAACAGCGATGTATAAAAAAAATCTAAATTTCTTTGTGAACGAAGGTCTTGGCAGAAGAAGCAAAAGATTGTGCATTCTGAGTACGTTTTCACTCATTTAACAAATAAAAACTTTGTATACTTTGCTAGACATACTTTATTTTATTACGTTTAAATAATTTTTTAACGACCTATTTAAATTACAAACAAATAACTATTTATTTACATGAAACATGTGATTTGTTTTAATTGTGTTTAAAAAGGGAAACCATCAGTTAAAAAACCTTAGGTCTCACGTGGCATTAATACCTGTGCTTTGTAAACCATGTTTAAAAAACTGTCTGTCAATGTAGAGTGCATAGTTTAAGCGTGGTTTGTTTTCATTTATCTTGTCAGTGGATCATAATTTAGAAAAAATGCCTAAATATTATTGTGATTACTGCGATACTTACTTGACACACGATTCACCAAGCGTCAGAAAAACGCATTGTACTGGAAGAAAACACAAAGATAACGTTAAGTTTTATTACCAAAAATGGATGGAAGAACAAGCTCAACATCTTATAGATGCTACTACAGCCGCTTTTAAAGCTGGTAAAATAGCACAGAATCCGTTTGGTAACAAAGGGGCAGCCATACCTCCCCCATGGGATCCTTCGATTATGGCATCGGGAGGCCCGAGGCCACCAGTACCAGCACCTGGTGGCCCGCCAGGAATGTTACCTCCGCCTGGAATGGGTCCGGGTGGACCAATGGCTCCACCAATGATGATGGGACCACATGGGCCAATGCCACCAATGATGGGAATGCGACCACCGATGATGGGCCCCTTAATGGGTCCTATGGGCCCCATGGGACCAATGGGACAAATGAGACCTCCTCTTATGAATAAATAGCATGAAATTAATGATTTAAGTGAAATATACTAATTGACACAAAGTGTTGTGTTTGTTGTGACTGCTGAAGTGTTTCATGATGTCTCTCCTTTTTTTATGATAATTGAAAATTAATAAATCCTGTATAAGTTATGCAATTTAATGTTTATAGTTTTTAACAATTAAAAATAGTATAGACAATCACAATGAGTTTTCTAAAACATTTTACAGCAAGTGTCTATGTAATTCTGTGTAAGAAACTAATAGTAAAAATTTTTATAATCTTAGTCAACAAATTGTTTATAGTTGAGATGTATAAATATTAAAATCAGTGCAAAAAAACTTAGAGTTTGATTATTATATCTGTTAATCTGTGCTCACTTTCCCAATAAAATAAGATTTGTGTATTACTGGAAATATCTAGAAGTAATAAATTTCTTGGAGTCACCTATAAACATTGGTCCATAAAAAAAAATTGAGATTGTCTTAGTTTAACGTGACTGATGGTTATTCATGAATATAAAAAAAATTAGAAAAATTCCTGTAGGTTTTTGCAAGTTTTCAATGTATCTGCTTCTTTAATGTGTCTTTTTCTTTTATTTCATGCGATAATTTCCACTCAACAGTTGTTGCAATACAGTTAGTACCAGGAAGAAAGGATATAAAAAATTCATAATACTATCTTATTCAGACACAAAACATTGACATCGAATGGATTACACGATACTTTTTTACCATCCCTGTTATATTTAGTTAGGTGTATTATCGATGTGAGTATTATTTTAGGTAAAAATCAGCAGTTTTGCCGATAGTGGGGACTGTTACTGGAAGCCATCTAGGAAGAGATCTCTGTAGCTCTTATATCTGCGACCAAACAGTAGTGTGCAAACAATACTGTGTTTAAGGTTAGAGGGTTGGAATGAGTAAAATTACTAAGGTAATGTGATTTAACACCAGACTCAAAATAGCAAACACAATGTGGTATAGTCTTTATAATCATAAACATCTAATTGGCATAGGCAGGCATTATCACATGAATATTGAGGACATTTCATTGTTTTAATAAATAATAAAACTACTTTCATGAATAAAATAAGCTTTATGCCCATTATCAGTAGATTGCCTTTGTTAACCACCAAGGAAAAATTTTCAAATATCCTTTAAGGATATATTACTATAGTAAAAGATCTAGAACAGAGTTCCCCAAACTTTTTTGTGTCATAGACCCCTTGCTACGTTTTTCTGTGTTGGGTAGACCCCCTACTTACCTGATATTGATTTCCTGTAAATTTCTAACTGTAGTGAAGCTTAGTGTTAAAAACTTAAAGTAAAAACACATGTTAATTTATACATTTATTAATTGAATTTAAATTAAAACTACTCAAAATTATAATTCCGATTGCGAAAACTTTCAAAAATATACCTGTTGAATACTCATGTAATTTGGCTGTATTGAATATTAAACTACTAATAACTAAAGTCATGATATGCGTAATATATCTTTCTTTGCCGACTACAAGTACAAAACTAAAATTTAATAAAAATAATGTACTTACTTTTCTCCAGCACTCTCAATCAAATTAACACTGACTCACTATAATTTGTGTGATATACTATCTGTTTATATTTTTTAAAATATTTTCTTAGAAATTTCCTTTTCAAGATTCAGGAAATGAATAAACGTATTTATCCCACATTCATATTTATAGTGACGAATTGAACAAGTCAGTGCAAGGTAGCGAAGGTCTGAGACTGTGACTCAGGTTTTTGCAAGTTCAAAATGTATAGCAACCACAAAGCGAATACCAACATCTTACAACTTACACAATTTTATAAACATATAATAAATTTTTTACTTTATGGGTACTTTTATAAATAATGTATATGTTTTGGTACTATAAGATAGTATGATGTAAGTAAATAGGTACTATCAGTGTATGTGTTGAGATCCACTATCGTGGAACCCCATTTTCATTTTATAGACCCCAAAATTTTTTTTTCACTGATGTAGACCCCTTGCAGGTTGTCATAGACCCCTAGGGGTTGATATAGACCACATTGGTAATCACTGATCTAGAAGGAAGAAATCACCTAGTTAAATGTTAATTTTTTTTATTTATACATAAATTTTCATATACCATTTAAGCTTTGTACAATAAATGTAATAAAGTTAATAATTCTCATTATTTAATAGTAACCAGACATTATACAAAACAAAATTTGAAAAATTAATGTTAATGTTCTCTTGAAGATACTTGTGATGGTGGCGATAAAGATCCACTTCTATTTGATAATGTTGTTATAACCAGGTCAGCAAGTAATAGGAAAATTGATACCATTGGTAATATGGCATTTAGTACTACCGATGCGCGTCTTGACTGCTTCACCATTTTCAGACCGTTGAAAACAACAATAGCAAGATATATTTGAAGCATACAACAAAAAACAAGTCCATACATTTGCATAAAATATGATGTGAATTTATTTCTCATTGCACCAATAACAAAAACACTAAGAAATACGTAAGTAGTGAATATTGTGACGGGAGCAACGAGAGAGTGTGACATTCCCAAACCCGGCGAGGACACTTCATTAATAAGGTTTGCTGTGTTTAATACAATCGAGAAAAATCGAATTTTGATTGAGCAGCCTCCTGGGTTCATTTGTCCTTTATTTACATAGACTTTTTAGGATAAATGTTTTTTTCACTGTTCTGTAACATTTGCTGTAATAACGGTTCCTTATATTTGATTAGTAAATTGAAATGTGACAGCCTTGTCAAAATATCTTACAATAGAATTTTATTTTTCTTTACTTTGATTCCCCAATATTGTTTTAACTCTACAAATAGTTTAGACTTTTAAACAAATAAAAATCACAAGATGCTTTTTAAATAAATTTCTACAAACTTTTGGATGGTTATTGTTATTATTGTTGTTATTTTGTTATAGTGTGTTTTAATGCTTTCAGCCAAAAATGGAAAAAAGGGATGCTTTTATTACAGGTCTCTTACAGGATAAGTATAAAATGTAATAGACGACGGTCTTCACTCAGCGAGAGGTATGAAAGAGAGATGAAAATTAGCGGAATGATTGTTAGCAAAACTAAATGAGAGCGAGAACTGGTATGCAAGAACTAGGACCCTGACCCACAACACGCAGGGGAACGATACAAAAATACATTACAAAAAAAAAAAAAACTTTTGGATGACCAGTTGCTGATCACTGAACTAGACTTTTGTTAAATATGGGTTATCAAAAGCTTTAAATGATATTACTGCAGAACCCATCTCTTAAAAATAAGTGTGTTTATTTTTATTTAATCATAAAAAGTGTATGACTACATTTCTACCACCAAGTTTTAACTTGTAATTTTAAGTAAATAACACAAGCATTTTGCAAAATATTTAAATTAAAACAGGGAAATAAATAGATCCATCATCATTCAACACATTTATTTAAAATTATTTTTCGAATAACTTAAAAACTTTAAAAAATTGAAAACACTACGTCAATACGTAATACCCTATAATGTACGTAATAAATACTTATGTACTAATTTGTAACCATCGAATTATATTAATATTATTACAATATAAACAAATATTGGCCCCAATAGAGCATTTAAATAAATCGAACTGGAAAAATTTTGAGCTTGAAACACCATAAGCGGTAATATGAACACATGGTACAACTCGTGCTTCCAAAAATGACTTTATGCAAGAAAGACTAGATTAAAGCTTCTATCAATTTCATTGCTATATTTACAAAACAGATGTCAAACGTAATTCATAAAGCACCGCTTTCACGCCTTTAAGGATGTATATGTTATGATAATTAAATTTATCATAATGCCGTTTCTAAAGTCGTTGGCGAAGTTTTTCCTCTTTCAGGCGAGGGTTCGCTTCTGAGGGAACTCGATGGGCCTGATGCCGTAGGGCTTTTGAACGATGTAAACTTAGGAGGCGATAAATCTGGAGAGGTACTAAAGAATTCTGCTCGCTTTGCTTGCATTATTTCAGATCTTGTTAATGCTTGAGTTTTGTTATGATCAGTGCTTAATGGAAAAACACCATGATCGATAGATTCAGGGAAATCTTTCTCGACTTCTGGAATGCTTTCTGATATGGGTATTAGATTTCTGCGAGCACCAAAATGTTGATTAGTTATAATAGGAACTGTCTTAGAAGGTAGGCTATTCGGCGAAGTTTCCTGTTTTTCTCCAGAACTGTTAGAGTTTTCATCTTCATTATTTGCTTCCGGTATAGGTGTTGAAAGCACGTCTGATCTTGGACTAGAAAAACGCCATTGGGATTTTGGTGACAGTAATATTTTTGGAGTATTTTTATGTTCTTTTATAAGAGCGCCTGTTCTTCCTGGCGATGAAGGTTGGTTGTTTGATTTTATGGTTTTTCTATGGTTGTATGTTTTTGGAGATCCACTAAGGTCGAGTATGTTAATCTGCGATCTATTACCCGGAGGGCTCATTGGCGTATGTGTTTTTTCTTTAGAGAGTTTTAACTGTTCTACAGCAGACAACTTAATTGACTTATTTTGTGGATTTAGTGTATTTAATTTAACACTGTGCTGTAAGAGAAGTTTTTTGAAATCAAGCCTTGAAGTTTGTGGTATTGGGCCAAATCGATCTGCGCATGTGCTCTCTTGTTTTTGTGAACTAGTTGGAAAATTGTGAGTAGTCGGAGGAATAAATTGCCTATCAGTAAGGGACCATCTACTTCTTGGATCTCCTAAATAGCCAGTCTCTGGATAACGTTGAGTACCTTTACTATACAAGGACGTCTCTGATGTTACTGGAGATAAACTCAAAGTAGATAAAGCTGGTGATTCCGATCTCTCTGGCGTTTCTTTAATATTAAGTTTCTTTTTACTTTTATGAATAACAGCATATAATTCTTCATTTGTCATGGTTGATTTAACCGGAGATAATAATTTAGATGTAACGTTGATATTATTTTCTTTACTAGTCGGAGTTGATGACTTAAATGTACCTGAATTTCTAGGATCTATGGGAGAGACTTTGATAGATTCATTGTTGTTAACACCTCGTTGATCTGAAAGATGAACGTCTGCAAGAGTCGTTCTCACATTAAAGTTATTTGCACTATTAGGTTCACCGAAATGTCTTTGGAAGTTTTGATCCAACGGCGTTCGTTTTGGAAGTGTCCAATATTTTGGTTGTCCTCTTTGAAAAGAATTCTGATAATCAATGACACCGTGACGACCGCGAAGATGCGCTGTGTGAGGCCGGTCAAGTTCAGGATTAATTGCATTCAAATCTATGGTCTGACTATTGTCTTGTACTTTTTGGGAAGTACTTAAAAAGGGTTTGTCAGCACTGGAATGTCGATAGTCTGGAAACGTAAGGGAAATATGTTAATTAATTTATGACTTGTTTAGTTTAGTGATCTTTAAATTTTTACTACTTACACATTAAGCCGTTAGATACAATCAACAATTTTTACAAAGAACCTTTATTGAGATTTTTTAATAAATTTGAATACTGTCACACAAAACTTTTGTATCCCTTTTTTTAAACAGTCGATTACGATCTTAATTAAGATATGGCGGATCTGGTTGTGACTTTAGTTTCTATTTTCATAATAAAATATTGTTGATTGTATCTTTAATATTGTGATTGCATTTACAAGTAATATTAATAATAATATAGATATATTTTATTGATAACACGCATACAACCATTTCCACAAGCCGATTCTTATTCTATTTAAAAACAAAATACTAAGTAGTTCTACGCAAAATATTAATTTATATTTCATAAACGTGTTTGTTTAAATAGTGCATGGTACTGTTAAATCATTCCTTATATTTATATTTTATTATATTTAATAGACGGTAATGAACATTATGTAGGCAATATTGTTAACAATTGTTTAAAGCGAACTGTTTATTAATTTGCGAATGAAATAATATTTAATTGGTTATTAATAAAAATATTAATACAACCACACAGTATATACGCGTACTGTACGATGTAATAAGATATTTATTCGATTATAACAATAATTACAATTAGAGAATTAGTGTTAATGGAAGCGAAATTATTTTTTGAAATCTGTTAATAGTATACACTATCTTGGTTTTGCATGCATCATATGAATATAGGACATGCCAAAAAAGCAACAAAAACTTTACCTTCGACGAGGATGGCGTTAACAAAGTCGCAACCATTGGAAGCAATCTCGTTCACTGTGCAAAGCGATGTATGATGAGTGTTTTAAACGTAACGTAACTAGCAGACACGTGACGGTAGCAACAATAATCGCGATTTGCAAAAGTTTACAATGAAAAATAACTCTTAGAACGTAATAAAAACAGGCGCGTTTTATTGTTGCACGCCTCGCTATCTCCAATATTCAAGATCCATAAATTTTCTTCACTGTGTGTTTGAATCCATTCGAATTGAATTAAATTTGTTATTAACAATTAGTTATGTTATTCAGTGCTTAGGTGATATTGATTGGTATAATGTAAACGGTTAATTCTTGTTCCGTGGTTAATATTTAAATGAACTGATAAACCTATGTAATGTACACAGTGAGGTAATCAATTAATATTTTTTTGTGTTTTTATTTAGACCCTTGAACGAGATCTGTTACAAATTTTGACAATAATTTATAAAAGAGGTTTCGAATAAATTAAAAAAATTTGTAACAAAATCGTTCGTACATTTTGAAGCACAGTGCAATGTGAAAATTGAGGTGAGGGTGAAAGAGGAAGGAGTGAAAACAAATGAAATAAGTGCATTAAATTTATAAAAAATCTATAATATTATTATTTACAAAACACAAAAACTCATACAGGACAACACACCATGCACTTATATACGAAGAATGTATAAACCAGTCGTAAGCTGTGCACACTGCGGCGAAGGAAACCACCATGCATTACTTAATTTCACAAACATAAATCATTTACTTAATAAACGATTGAATGTATTTAATGGAAATTAACGGCAAATTAATTATGTAAAACATAAAATCTAAAACTTATAAATCTATAAATACAGAAATGTAATTATTATCACAGAGGTACACAAAGTCGCAGAGAAAAGGAAGACGCGTTTAAAATTAATAATGGACGGATAAACCACTCTTAGCAACTTACTAAAACTTAACAGTAGTTCATAAATCTAATATCTGATCTAAATATATATGACAATTCAATTAACTATCTAATTATAAGCGTATTAGACTTGCGAAAGGTACAATTTTAAGGTAACAGAGAGAAAAAAAATTAAGTAGCTAAACTAATATAACTGTTTATGTATTTTAATCACCATATTTCTGTGCCATAATCAGACTCGGAAAGTGATAGAATACGAGCTCTGTGCATTGAACCGTCTACAGGAACAGTTACTTTACTTTTGGGTAATGTAAAGGTAGGTGGAGAGTGCAGAATACAAATGTTATCGGGATCGGAATCTAAGATAGCAGTTAACATATCCATAGCAGCGTCTCTTGTATTAGGCACAAATGCAATAGACTGTCTTTTAGGCAATGGTGTCGTTAATGGACTCAAAGTCAGAGCAGACAGTTGCGATTCAAAATTATCTTCAACATTAATACATTCACAATTATTTAATTCCTCGAAAATATTCCTCTGATTAAGTTTAGGTGATATTGTTGATGGATAATTGATTTGTTCGCGCAAAAGATCAGCTGTGATTTCAGCTTGGATCATTTCAAAGGAATTAACTTTTTTAGCGCTATTGCCAAAGCTATCTAATTTAAGTAGCTTTTTTATTGGCATTAAAGGTGAATTTGCTAGTTTATAGCTGTCGCTGCGTTTTACCTTATTTGTGTGTGATTTATTTACATCATTATTAGAGTTGATCGAGTCTTCGTTAACGTCGTTTGTATTTCGACCTGTAAACATCTTCATAACTTCAGCAACTTTATTGCTACCTAGTTTATTAAAGTCTTGTTGACATTTACTCTTTAATATGCTAGGAGTTTGGAAATTAGGAATGAAAGGAGTTATGTCTTCATTGGAATTTAAATCTTTATTCTCATGTACCACTGTAGACTTATGATGGGGTTGTGAGCAAATTATATTCTTACCTGCTATATCATCTTTCGTCGGAGACAAGCTGACACCCTCTGCATCGTGAATATTCACGTAAGCCCCTGTTCGGGTTATAACTTCCACCACACGCGGGAGGTCTTGATTACTTTTAGATACAACGATTGGTGATGGATCAGTTACATTAGACGTTTCAATAACAGGGGTTGCGGTTATTATTGTGCTGGGTTTCGGTGTTGGTAAAGCCACAAATTCAGTCGTAACGGGACCGTGACGATCTATGGGTGCCTTGATTATCATTTTTCCTAATTGTGGAGACGTGGGTTTGCTTGATGGTGGAGGAGGTTCGAAAGGAAAATCCGTTTCGTCTGTTATTTGTACTACGTCTGCATTTTCGCGTTGTATTGTTAAAGTGGTCGGACAAATTTCTTGTACAAACGGACCGGGTTCGAATGTTGTGTGAGCACCTTTTCTCCTTTTTAAAGTATCTGATGAGAAAATAACTTGACCCTGGGAATCTAACATCACTTTAGCTCCCTTCTTTTGAATTTCTTCTAGAGCGACAGAGGATTTTTCTTCAAAGCCTGTTTCAAATTCCTTACTTTCATTCAAACAGTTTGGTAATTCGTTGAGAGACACATATTCAGTTTCTGGAAGTTTCCCTGACAACACTGTCTGTAGATTCTTTCTAACGATGTCGTTGTTTCCGTAAGTGCTTCCGTTCATATTTCTTTTTTGATTATTATTTTTTACGTCTGCAATAGTTACATAATCACCAGAATCGTAAAAATGTTCAATTTCTTTTACAACAGGTGATTTTTTATTTGATAATTTATTAGGTAACACTCCTTTCAACTTGCACATAAGATTATTAAATGGTTGTCGGGAAGTTTTAGGTAAATTTTGAGGTTTATTATTTGCTTTTACAGGTTCACTGTTACTTTTATTGTCCTTAGATTTATCTTCAGGTAAATCGAGTTTTGGCCGACTTCCAGATTTTATAATAGTCGCAGCTAGTTTTTCTAATTCTAACTTCTTATTTGATTCTACATCCTTCCCGTATTCGCTTTCATCTTCGGAATTGGTTGGAGTAATAACACACATCGATGGAATTCTAGAACTATTTATCGTAGTTTTATAACGAATTCTTTCTATTCTATCAGTTCCTTCTAGATCTGATGATTCTGAATAGTCTTGTTCTGACAGACTATTCTTACCTTGTGCACTCGATACAGAATCCTCGATAGGAGAGCTAGAAGTATTATGACCAGAATCTGGTGAACTAGTACCTGTACTTTTCTTTGCACTTTCTAAATCAGTATCTGTATGCACATCTGCAACAGCCGTTATATTTCTTTGATTTCCGATATTTCGAGTTATTGTAATGGTAGACTTCTGGTTGTCCCGTATTTCTGGAGATGAATGATTATTTTCTTGTTTTTCTGTGTATGGTCTTATCGAGTTAAATCTTAAACTGCTAAATGGCGACTTAGAGAAGGAAGAATTTACGCTTCTATCCAAGGTAGCATTTGCACTATGGATGTTATTACTCCTACTTCTATTTATTTTCGCCAGGGAGCTTTTTCTTTCTGGGACAGTGGGTCCAATTACTAATGATCGGTCGCTACCAGCTGCCATTAAAGTAGTGCACACTGTACCCGCTGAGCTTGTGGTTGTACTTGTCGAGCCTTTGCCAAATAATTCATATTCGTTTTCTGCAGTCAAGTTTTGGCTATTTGAAGAACTTGACAATGCTGTGCTTGTATGTAGAGGTGTACTGGGTGAAACTTCTTCTTCTTTAAGAGTTTTCAAACCAGAATCCATATGAAATGATGTGTAATAACCTTCAGTATCACAAGAAAATTCAGAACTTGTTTCTAAATCTTCGTGTAAATCGTGGATTATGTCTGGTGTTAGTGTGCCTTCACTTGTTACGCTACCAGAACCTGAGTTATTAGGAAATCTTCTTCTACTTATAATTGAACTTGGAGGTCCATGATGTAAATTTAGAGAATTGTTTGATGTAGCAGCAGATGTAGTACTTTTAGGAGGGACAGTGGTTGTTGTAATTTCTGATCCTATACTGGTCCTTCCAGATTCGGAACTCGCTGACCAATTGCCACTAGATGAATGTGGTTCATCCTTGTTAGTGCCACTTCGCCTTAACTTCCGTTGTGTTGAAGCTCCTCTTAGTTTAACGCCGCTGTTTATAGTAGCAGTAGCTTGGACGCTTGTGGGAACTCCAATACTCTTTTCTGAAGAAGAGTACGAAGCACATCGTTGATGGGTTCTTCTCTCCTCTTCGCCTAACCGCTTTTTTCTCATCGTAACTGTTTCTTGTTGACTCTCTTCTTTTCTTGGTGGAGATTTAGAATCCCCTGTTTTTTCCACCTTGGTTGAATCTTTAAAGCTATCTCTGCTAGCGCTTGGTGATCTTCCGATTAATTTAAGTCTATTTTTGCCCCATTGTTTTAAACTGTTGAAGTGTCCTTTCTTTGTTATATCTATAGGACTTTTCTTTAGCAAATCACTAGATCGCGATCTGATGACCGTGTTGTTTTCTTCCGTATCTTCAGAAGCCACAGCATTTGTAGTATCACTATGATAAAACAAACCAAGCAAAGCATTAGTCACACGCTGAGGCAAATCTAGAGGAAAAACTTTAAAAGAGGCCGCTTAGTCTTGTAACAGCGGAATCTTTCAAAGGCGTCATTAATCATAAAAGCTTATGAACAAATGACACTATTAGTGTACAAGTGCAAGAATGACTGTCATTGTTTTTCTATATTTTTCATATTCTTCGTATGAACAAGGACAATCAGTAACAGAAATGTATTCACAGAAGCACGATAATATTATAAACATGTTAAATTGTGCTGAAGATTTTAACTGAACGTTTATAGGCTCAAAACTGTACTGTGCTTTATGGGTTACTGTAGTTAATTGTAACAATGAGATTACATTATCTGTTGCAATTATTTTAATTTACTATGTTTATATTAGATAAATATACTTTAAACGTATAATGTAACCTCGAGTGTACGGTGCAAACTAGAAGCTTACCCAGCTATAGCCTCTCTAAGCTCTTTCTGATCAGTGCCGGATATGGTGTTTCGTCTTTTACCCCGTGGTTTTCTTGTACGAGTGCGTCGTTTAACCGTATCGGTTTCTCCAATGCCGCTTTCAAGATGTAGCGATTTACGAGAGGTGCACATTCTGTCGAAGAATTTGCCCGATGTGTCTATTGCAACGACTTGCGGAGGAAATCTGAAATTCGTGAACAAATTACATATAAAGTTCCTTGCTTAGCACAAAGGTTTTTAAACACAGATTTTTATTAAGTCATGTAAAACATTATATAGATACTACACCACCACACATAAAAGTCCGTTACAATTTTTTTAATAGTAAGTAGTCTTAATCTATTTATACTATTTTATAAGAATAAAATATCCATAACTATATTAATCAGCTAAAACAGTACCGCTTTGAGACGTCCTTATTTTGCATTTTTTTTATTTAACTTAAGGTGGTAAATAAAATACATCCGTAACAATATACGTGAGATTGTTTGTCCATTTTATATAGCAGCAAACTGTCCTTGTATTATACTTGAGATGGTACATCTCATTACTTTCGTACAAACTCTTCTGGCCTCAAAGATAGCTGCGGTTATATCTAAAGGCACCGACAAGAGTCACTTAACAGCTGTACTTATCATAATTAAATAACTTACTTAGAAGCGATCACCCTTAGCTGTTCTTCAGGGCTTGGCAGTCTATGGTCTATTGGTTCATCATCACCAGATCCACATTCCGAAAGTTCATCAGGTGTCAGTGTAACGCTGCTCGCTATACGCATTGAAGCGTCCGGGAGAGCGGTAACGTCACCGACCGCCTCTTTTGATGTCCATTTCCGAAGGTGTTCTACAACCGAAGGCTGAAAAAAAAAATTTAATTAAAGTCAATTAATTTCTGACATTTTATTGAATTTTTCGCGAATTCGGAAATAAGTGAAAAATAAACATTGCTAAAGTATTATTTGACGAGATTTGTCTCCATTTTCAGCATAGCAGCAGATATTTTTCTATTTTTATTGATTACTTTTGTTAGATTAAAAATTTAAATATTTTAGCTCTTGTCTGTAGGACAATTGCCAATTGCTATTTTATATTTATCTGCCATGTAGTTGTAAGGGGATTTCACTCCTTACCTAAAATTGTGTGATATTATACAAAAATGTATTTCCATTAAAAATAATTGACTTGTACTCACAATGCGCGTTTCTATATCAACATCGATTTTCTGATAGAGACGTTTTCGTTTCGAACTTAGGATGGGAGTGCAGAGTAGATAGGGCGAGTATTGCGAGTCCCGTCTCAGTTGCTCCAAAATTGAAGCAGAGAGACGATCCGTAGTGGCCCTATCGTACAAGTTGCATAAACTCGCTGGCCTGGAATGTAAGAAGTGTTTGTTTCAGCAGCTTTGCTTTAGATATTTAAAATATGCGCTACGGACATATTCTTAACGACTTCTTGTATGGATGACAATGAGCTCACTAAAATGCTGTGAAAACATCTTAACACAAAATTTTTGACAGAAATTTAAGGTGTATAGCTTTCCAACAAATTAATATTCAGCTCGTCTAGTCGCTTCGTTACAAAAATATAAACCAATTTTTTATCTACGAATATATATATAAGAGTTATGCATGCATGTTTATATTGCACTATTTTCTCAACAGCGAGTAACGCGTTTTGCCCATTACCATGCCCACATGTCTGAGTGCCTTTATTATGTAATCTTAATAGTCACTAATGCATTTAGCCTTCGTCGTCCTTACTGCGTCGGTTAATGTTAAGACAATTTTAAATTAGATCGCACTTAACCGTTTGGTTTGTGAATGTCAGTTTAAAGTATTTGAAAACTGGAGCGCGGGAGCGTGTTTAATCACAAACTGAAATACTTTAATGAAATGTTAGCCAGAATGATTAAACGGAAGTTATTAAACCTCGGAGGAATTTTCTCCAATCTGCTTTTGAGATGTCACTTCTTAATTACATTTAAACGGTAATTAAAGGACAACAACGAATATTGGTTTTTGTGGTACGATTACTGTATGTGTTAAGTATTTATTTATATGAACTTTATTTGTATAATTACAACAAAAAGGAAAAACATTATGTACATGAGAGACACAGTAAACAAAAAGGCAAAAACAGTAAAGTATCTGGACTATGAAGCTTAAAAACAATACCATACTAAGGGACTTAAAAGACAAGATAACTATGTAAATCTATCACATTGTAACTATTAAGAAATGTTCAGACTTCTATAATGTATGCTATATACCAGACTGCGCCTTACTACTCCAAGAGGTAGTGCACAAAGTAGAAATCTTTATACTACTCTAATAACCATGGGAAAACTTTTAAGGTAGCAAACCTTTTCACTTCGTGTAACAAACAGACGAGGTCTCAAGACCATCGTATTAGCATAAGTTAATTGTGAATACCTTTCAGCGTTAATTAAATTAGAAACGTTTACCTTGTATCAGGCGTGAATAGATCTTTCTTGAGAGGATTGCAGGCCGTGTAGTGAACTTTGCGAAGCGCAAAGTCCGACAGGCTGCCCTCGGCTGCAACAAAATAAATTAAATTGAATTATATACATTAAACTTGTATTCAAGAAAATTATGAATATATCTTTTAACATTTTGATGTCATACATAACAGAATCTTGAATGAAGAGAACACATTTTTTGTAAATATTACTGGATAAGAAATATGGAAAAAAGGAGGCCCTGGCCTAACCTCGAAAGGAGTTTTTCAGTACTGCTTTGTTTTCCTAATCGAAGACATTAAGGTACACTTAAAACAAATAACTAAAGAGGTTGTCGAGAATATACTGGAACGAAATTCTTCCGACATATCTGTTATATACCTAAGAAAAGAGAGTGAGGATTTCATAATTTCGGAAGAGCTCTTTGTAGTCAATCGATACACCTATACCGAATTTTTCGAAAAAATACATGCCATAGACTAAAACCTGATTTATTTTTATATTATGTTATTATAGTATATACTCTCAAGTTACAGTACAAACCTGTTAGATTCCGTGTTTTATATAACGTTAAATAATCAATGAATGTAGTTTGCAAGTTGGAACAAGGCCAGTGAAATTTGACTTCAAAACGAACAGTATCGAAATTGCGTTTGCTGCACTCCGTTTAACCATTGCAGTTGTCCTAAACCTGTTTCAATTCTGACAATTCCATTTTCGTGTGTCGCGCGGAACATTTATATTCATGTGTCCACTAGAGTTATTGCTTTAGAATCGGTTTTATCAAATATATAGAATAAATATAAATTGTGTACTTTTTATGAACAATGGGCTATGCTTAATCTATATTTCACATGGTATAAAGTAACTAGGCTTTGGACCATGCGTTCTTGATGATAACTTGAGCTAGACGGATTCGAAAATGTCATCACAATGGATTTTCCACCAACACCACTACATCAAAAACGCAGTCAAGTAAGTTTTCTATCAAGTAAATAAAATTATCTTTTGTATTTTTCGTATTAGTTTTATCGACAGTAAAAAACCGAGGCACTACTCATTAACTTATTGTCTTTATAATTGTAGTTAAAAGATGAGAAATGTTTTATATATGTTTTTTTAAGTTGGAAAAATGTACAGACTTATCGATATACCTCAAGACGATTAACGGAAACTGTAGTTACGGTGTACGTAATCAACTTCTTAGAGCACAGCGGGGTCGCGACATAAGCATGAGCTAAGTAAGGTTGTTGATGTCCCTCTTTCGCTTATCGGCTGCAATAAGGTCCTGTAAGTGATCTTTGCAGTTTCTACAACACCTCTATATTTTGCTTTGTACAAATCAGTCGTGATGAGAAATGTCGCAATGTTTAAAAAGCACTTAAAATTTTCTGGCTCGCTTTTTATTTATTTTAGTAACGTGTTACAGAGGTTAAAGGTTATTTTCAATAAAATTGAAGATGAGTGTATTTTTGTCTTTTTATTTAGGCGATTTAAAAGAACCTTTCTAAAAATAAAGTTTATGGGCATGGTGTTGTACAATGTGTACGATCCTGACTAGTAAAATATTGATCATTCATCCACTTGACTCCAGCTCGTTTCCTAGCTTCGGGAAAGGAAGATATTAAATAAAACATATTTTTTTCAAATAAGGGTTTATAGATCTAATCGCATATTTAAATGTTTATTAACCGACTATTCGTGTCGGTTACAACATTTACAATCACGGGAAATTGGAAACAAATGTGCTGATATTGTAGTTATAAAGGATTATCTTATACTTCTAACTTATATGAAAATTCAGTTTCATTTACTCGGTAATCTCATTCTGTGGGTATAAGAGTAAAATATACAAAAGTAATTAGATTAAAATAATAAATAATTTGCATTGTTAACGACTTTATTCGCAACTTATGGATACAAATTACAGAGCTAGGTAAGATAAATAATTGTACCGTAGGGATCGAACCCGCAAAACTCGACGCGGTGAATGTAATTAAGCGTCACCTGCGTAGTCATTATTTACTTATTAAATTATTAGTAGTCACTGTTGACTATAGCATAATAAGATACTATTAAACCCCGAGCTTGGTTAATTGTTGTGATAAATGATTGCAGCCTATTTATACAACACTCGTGTTTCCAGCAAATGATTTATAATGTAGTTAACGGTAATTACTAGTTATTGATAAACAAAAAGTTATACGTACAACACGCGGCACGCCGTATAATAACGTTAGAATCTGGTGTTAACCTCGTTAACGGTTTTACAGATTGATTTTCAGTTTAATGTGAAATTATAGTCCGCATCAACATAGGTTTGTCTAATATTGTGTATTTTGTTGTAGTTGTTTTGTATGCATCCTATTATGTAGAGATTAATTTCTCTGGTATACCCATTTAAGTAAAGATCGAAAAACTATCCTTACTTGCCATTTAGGTGGGAGTTCCTATACATTTCAGAGCTCGCAGATCCGGAATACAAAAACCAAATTTAAAATTAATGATACCAGATTCTTTTTAAGAAACACATGTGTGGTATAGTTTTAATAGTACAAGGGTTTTTTTAATATCACCTGGATAGGTAATATGTGATTGTTTTGGTTAAACAACACTTCACCTTCTTTGATCACATTGTTCTTCTACATTATGTCAATATTTTAGTAAAACCCTAAATAATTCAAAATAGTTGTATATCTGGTTTCTCTATATACGACTACACAATATTTCTTATTAACTTATTAGTCTATAATTCAGTAGTTTTAATTAATAAAGAAAATAACTTAGTTTTCTTTCTTCATTATTTACATTTAATGTGAATACCCTAAAAATATAGTAAATTTCGGGGACGTTTATTGACATAGTAAATATATACTCCGTAACCCTTTTTATATTTAAGAAATAATACATGAAAACATTTTTTATTTAATATTATCTCAATCATGCATTAAATTATCTGACCCAAAAAGAAATCAAACTCTTCCTAAATAAACAATAACGAGTAAATGTCCTATGAGAATATAACAAAAAAACCCGTACGTTGAAAATTAAATGTACTTTTGAATCTTTAGTGTGTTTAAGGA
>DWLS01002030.1:0-19300 GCA_018246255.1 Pachliopta kotzebuea
ACCCGCTGATGCGAGGAGAGGAAAATAAAAATATGGGTGCAACTACCGCCATATGGATGTACCTATCCCGAACAATACCATTGTTTGACAGTACGAATAAACTCAACAGTGGTACTTTCTTGGATTACATCTCCATTAGATGATTTAGCCTTGGTATACCTTAATAAAATTCAGTCATAATAATCCAATATAGTTTAATTTTATCATTCAAATATGTAACTATTATTTTTGGAAGATACGGCCATGTAATTTTTCTAGAAAAACATAGGCAGAAATTTGTGGAAACAGTTACAGAGGACCGCTTTAAGCCGATTTTAGTACTGTTAGTATTTCGCAAAGTACGTAATAACAACCGCCGGTTTGATGAATTTGAAAATCTTCATGAACTAAATAACATTCCGTGTATGTGT
Organism: Pachliopta kotzebuea; assembly: GCA_018246255.1. NCBI lineage: Eukaryota > Metazoa > Arthropoda > Insecta > Lepidoptera > Papilionidae > Pachliopta > Pachliopta kotzebuea. Next base: position 411 of record DWLS01002030.1, read on the forward strand.
ACTTCATTTAGAGTGGAATATTATTTGTAGGAAAAAATGTCTAAACCAATTTTCTAAGTAATTTTGTACAATACACGACTGATGTCGTAATTCAATGTCTACGTCTCTGGGGAAAAAAGTATAAGTACGCAAATAGACTGAAGATTACGTGAACAATTTAGTTCTTTTTTCGTACAACCAAATCATATTTAAATTTTTATAAATAAAAAAAAATATTTTGATCATTCATCCAAAAGGTTTATTTGGCGATTACTTTCAATTCTTTTTTTCATTCTGCATTTACAAATTGGAAAAAATCTTCATTGTTTGTTTAAAGATGTTTTGATGTCTTCTCAAGTATGATATTTTGCATTGTACTCAAAAGGATGCTGAAAGTTTGTTACCGAGAGACAATATAAATGCCTAATTTGTGTTTAAAAAAGCTATGTATTGCTCTCCATGTAAACAGCCACATGTATAGATAAGATTAATTTTATATTGGCTATAAAGATTTTTTTTTCATAAATCGATACTAAGATAACTTCTGATGCTTTAAACTCTGCACAAACTCACTTAAACTGAAAATTGGTTTCGAGCAGATTGCGAGTCTAAAGTTTAATATCATTGAAATATCTTCACCAAGGAACAGAAGCGGATAACAGAAATTTCAGACAAGAGTTATGATCATGTAAAGAAATATGTTCCTAATTATTTATTGTAATTAAAATTAATTTAGGCTTTTATTTCGGATGAAGTTGATGCTTTCGGCCACTATTATGGCCGCGAAAGCTTCATGGGACCCTGAGCTCGCGGATCCGGACTCCGCGAGCTGAAATATAAGCTAATATATATATATAATATAAGGGAGAGGAGAGAGACGAGCGAAGAGGATTTGGGGAAGGAGGAAGAGGTGGGAAGAGAAAGGGGAGATGATACAATAGATACTTATATATAAACTGTACTTTTTTTTTATCTCACTTGGGTGACATTCAGGCCTGTGGCCCGCCTGGTGTTGAGCGGAGACCGCAGCCTATGACCGCCAGCAACACCAGAGGCATCACTGACGTGTTGCCGACCCTGTAATAACCTCTTCACACCTTTCTTGAAGAACTTCATGTTGTAGCCGCTAGGGAAATCCTCAGCAGGTAACTCAGTCCACAACTTGAGTGTTCTCGGAAGAAAACATCTTTGGAACCGGACCGTGCGTGACCATTGCGGTTCGAGTGTGTGAGGATGAATCCCCTGGCGATGGCGAGCGGTGCAATGATGAAATGTTTAACCTTAACCTAACTTCATACTCGGAGTACGAAAAACGAGTCGCGGTGGCGCGGGCTACGAGGTCGTCGGAGGGGGGCGCGAGTCTGCCTTCTGACCACCGTCGCCTGTGTCGCGGACTGTGGACGGTGAGGACCGCCCTTGGATACGTGTGTTGCGAGTGTACGCGGTGTGCGAGCCTGGCGGGCGCCCCGATCAGCGGTGGAAGCGGCGCATGTGGAATGTGACGAATCGGGTGTGAGATTTATGTAGGTACCAGTATTTTAAATCGATTTTATAAAATTTTATTTATCTTAATTTTTTTCATTAAAATACTGTACTGTTGATATCTCATAAGCAATAACTCTTCTTCTACTAAACATACTGGGTCGTGGTTACCGACCGGAAACGTATTCACATAAAGCGGTCTGAAGTACTGTATTATCATAGCAATTTATCTAAATGGTAGACCAAAATATGAAAAATTTTCAGTTTGCCAAAGTATTATTGGTGACTACAAAGAATGAGTTCTAAGTTAGAATAGTGACTTTGTTATTCCGAATATGTCAATAATATAGATTCTTCTAAGAAGGTATGTTATAAGAAAAGAACTGTACTTGTGGCAGGTCTCTGTTACCGGAGATTATGGGTTTATATATTATGGGTAAGCGTATCACTTAGTAGATGAACGCCTAGCTCATCGCCTAGAAGAGTAAAAAAAATATTATTGATTTTAATTCAATGAATATAAAATTATCCCGAGTTTCAAGAAAAGATGAATCACACCAAATTCTTTGCGAAACTCAACACAGATAATATGTTAATAATTATGTACGCCTTAACCTGATAATGTAACATTTTTGCAAATATCAAAAGGTTATAAATGAAAACATTAGAAGTTTGAAACGAGGTTTCTAAATTTTCACTTAATTGTAGCAGTAACTACTGAAATATGGACCATAAATTAATATGTGTAGTGTGTAAATAATATATATATATATATACATATTTATATGTATAAATGTCTATTAATATATATCTATTTATTCACGTATATACATGTATATATAAAATATTAGTAAAACTATGAAGAGTAGATTTAACGAACGTGATATACATTATTTGTAGAATAATTTATAAATTTTTCATACAGTAGTTTGAATTACATTTCAAGTAAAATTATTAATAATAGAAAATGGGCCAATAAGAAAATATTTCTTATTATTAGGTTCTTTTTTCATTTACTAATAAGGTTTAATGTTAGTTAAAGTAGGTTAAATTGGAAAATATACTAAGCTTCTCAAGGACCATATTCAATTTAGAAATCTTCAATTAGAAACTTGATACACATACTCACGCTAATGGAGAGTAAATATTACGATAGGCATTAACAGAATTCGCTAACTTCATTGATTAATATGTGTATACTGTCGGAAAACCTGTTAAAGTTAAATTCTATTGTATGCTTTTAAAAACCTAGAATAAGTCAACTGGATATATTTTAATATCCCATTATTATATTATTTAATATTTTGTCAGACATTAACTAATTATGTTTTAAAACGAACGAAATGCTTTGAACTACTTAAGGGAAATATTGATAGTATTAGTATTTAGTATTTCACTAAAATTTATTGCTACAAAGAGATACAAGAGATGTCTCTGGTATTAATAAAAAAAAACACTGTAATTTCACATTCTTTTTTACGTTTAAAATTATTTAACGTAAAAATTCATATAGTAATATATTTTACTATTAAAATATTTGGATTACACTTTAATAGATTATTGTACAAAGTTGTCAATTTCATCTGTACTGAAAATGTAAAAACAGAATCTACTAAAAAATAATATGTTATAAAAAATTTCTGTTACCTTAAATAAAGAAACCTTCATTACAAAAGGCGTATAGAATCTAAAATAAACACTGAAGAGACTTTTCCTCCAAGGTAATTTCCGGTGTAGATGGATAATAATCTAACTTTATCCGAAAGACTGAAGTCAAGCACTGAACAAGCTGGTAAAAAAAAGTTATGTCGAAATTTTGTATACCCGAAAATCTTACATAAAAGATTCTAATTATGCTTCGCACTTACGTAAAATTGTTATCAATAGCATCAAATATTACATAATAAATGAGCTGATATGTAAACGAATATTATTAAAAATATATGAGGTATATAATACAAACTTATTAATATTATGTACAATGTAAATAATGTCCATGTCAGAAACATTTACTAAATCGATAAGTTATATTTTCGTTAATATTTCAATAAAAGTTTTTTCCTTTGTTATAAAATTGAAATTAATTATTTGCTTTTTTCCAAAGTTACCATAAGCAAAAATGAATCGCAAATAAAATGAATCAAGGAATACGAGAAGTTTTTAGTTATCTTCTTCGTCAACGAGGATTTTTTTTTTAGATTTAAGTGGAGGAAATGCCTACGTATACTTGCTTTCGCGGGGGCAAAGACAGGTTATGTCGGACTCGCACCGACTATAACCTTCACGATGACCACCTGGTCGCTCTGCGGCGAGGTCACGGGAAGAAGAAAGACTTCCGTAACCCCACCAGCGCCGGCCACCAAAGCAGCCCCACCTCGGGGGGAGTAAAAATCTCCCCCATCCCCCCTCCGGTAGGGCGCGCCGAAATATACGATGCGCCCCCCTCTGGGCCTTTCGTCATATGGGCAACAGACTCCCCCGGGTCCGTCACCAAAAGGCCATGGGAGCCAGCAAAGCATGGGAGCCAGCAAAGCACTTCCTTGCCTTCCGCAGCCCCCTGGCCACCCTGAGGCGAGCGAGAGCCGTAGCTTTCAAGCTCAAGCCTGGAGTGGCCACCGTGGCCGGCCCTACTCCTCAGGCCAGCCGGTAGGTTCCTCTTCGCTTCACTGTGGCCGACGACACCACGGTTACTAGAGCCCCTCCGCCACGACATGGCGGGAACCAGTTCGGAGGGAAAAAGTTAATGGACTCGTCCGGGATTCGTCAACGGGGGTAAAATAATACATTCCCCAAAACTTTTACAAAAATTGAGGATTTATTGTTATAGCTAGTGTACATAAAGTCATTTACATTTTTTTGGTGAAAGTGGTTAAGATGCCTGTATATTCGTTTATATCAGTATTTCTTATAATAAAGTGAAAAGATGTCCCTTAGGATAGATTTCGTGGTAGATTCATATCCATTTTATGGAGGATTTTGCTGTAAATCATCATTCACACTTGTAATGTGTAACTGTCTCTATGGCTTAATGTCTCTTGTTCGATTCCGGAGCTACATGTGTAAAGTATGGATATTTGTACAGTTTTTACAAACCCGCCAAGCCCGCTGTAACCCCTTACCCCCTAGTTGTATTATTTAAATTTTAGGCTTATAATATCGCAGGAAATTAAGTTTTTTGTTAAAATAAATAAAAGATAAAAAAGTGTTTAATGAAATTACTTAATGGATTTTTTTATGCAATGTAATGATTATATGTGAAAATTTTATTTACCAATATGCTATCAATATGTATACATAACTCAAACATTTGTTGGAGTTTACAAAACATTTCAAATGGCTAGATACTCTAAATGCTTTTAACTTGGATGTAAAATACTTAAGAAACAACTGCTAACCACCACTGAAATCTTATTTTTAGTTTAATTAAAATATTTTCTGTGACTTTCAAATAAAAAACTAAATTGACATTGGTACTAAATTACTTAATTTTGCTATACTCGTGGGTTTTCGCGTAAGATTTAAATTAATGTTATTAATATATTAAACATTTTATTATATTAAATTTTTAGATTACAACCCTAAGAAAATACTAAGAAAAGTTGTAATTAGCAGTTAAAAATTTTAAACTTTAGAGCTTCTAAAATTTAGCTTTTAATAATAGTGATATTGGTGGACGCATTTACATAAAGAGTAATCTTGTTAAATAGTTATTTACAAAAAAACCTAGTGATTTTATAATGTTAAATTCAGTCATAATATGACATATTATCACAATAGTGTGAACTAGAAAAATTATAGTAATAAATTAAATAAAAATAGCTTTACGGATTGTTAGAGCCATAATCAAACAATTTGAATTCTATATCCCTAGTTAACCAAGAAATAAAAGTAGTACGTGACTTGAAATAATATTAGAAGGCATTTAAGTTTAAATGCCTCTTGAAATAGGAAAAGATAAATGCAGGATAATTAAGCAATAATAATACTGTTGTGTCCTACAAAGTTTATATACTGCGATACAACCACTGTGGTTTATGTGTTTTTGAGTGTTTGATGAAATTTTCTTTTTGGCCTTTAGTCTTTAAATGATAGGTACTTTGGACAAATGTAATACTTTTTTGTCCCTAAAGTTTTTATTACAAGAAAATTCCTAATATTTATTAATAACCGAATTTTTTCATGTTCTTTGCATTGAGATACGATAATATCATCTTTACTGTTGGTAATCAGACAAGATTGAGGAGTACAAATGGATACGTACTGCTATACGGACTTATACCAAAGAGCGGATTCATAGCAGAATTTTTTTTTAACCAGTATTTATTATAATAATTTTAATCTGAACAGCCCAATTACAACGATTATAATAAACGAAATTTAGTTTTAAAAAAGATATGTACATGCATTTTTGAACATAAATAGGCACACCTGACTATGTACTATTTTTATATTAAATGACATATACGGAGGCCATAAAAACAGAATTCGTTTATATTGGCGGGTATCACAAGGGCAGTATAAATTACAGCGTAGGAAATGAGATAATTTTTGCTATTATCTGACAATATATTTCACATAGTGCGCTCTAGAGTACCGTTATCTTCGCATTTTATCTTAATAGCAAATTAGAAGATGAAAAAACGCTGGAATAAGATTTTTTATGTATAAATTTCGAGGTGTAGTTATCATATAATTAGCACAGTAATTTTAAAATTATTTTAATGCTACATTTTATGCATTCCCCTAAACAAAGTTAATCTTAATGATATAAGTACATTGTACTGTGATTATAGAATTCACTATAAAAATATTAAGGCATTATAAACAAAATAAGAAACTTTATTATTAAGAAGAAACTAATATTATTAAGAAGAATAGATAACAGAAAGATTAAATTTATACATACAAACTTCACCGCACTTCATAGCACCGTTGTGATTTGAAAATTCGATGAAATGAATGAGGAAGAAATGCCTACGCATACCTGCATTCGTGGGGGCAAAGACAGGTTATGTCGGATTCGCACCGACTAAAACCTCCACGATGTTCACCTCATTGCTGTACGGCGGGGTCACAGGAACAGAAAGACATCCGCGGCCCCTGCCAGCGCCGGTCGCTTACGCAGCTCCACCTCGGGGGGCGAAAAAATCTCCCCCATCTCTTCTCCGGTAGGGCGCTCCGGAACATACAACGAGCCCCCCTCTGAGCCTTTCGTCGTATGGGCAACAGATTCCCCCGAACCGGTCACCCAAATGCCATGGGAGCCAGGATAGCAAGTTCTTCCCGCTCCCTGCGGCGGATCCGATCTTGGGCTCCACCGCCACCCATTATACGGCCGCAGAGGATAGGGAGAGCGCCGAACGCAATACCGACACTCTTCTTCCCCCGCGGTCCTGCCTCGGCTGCAGAAGGCATTGTGTGCGAGCCCGGTTCACCGCACACTACTTTCCGCAGCCCCCTGGCACACTCCAAGGTGAGCGAAAGAGTTGCCGTTCTCAAGCTCGGGCCTGGAGTGGCCACCGTGGCCGGTCCTACACCACGGGCCAACCGGTAGGTTTCTCTTCGCTTCACCGTGGGGGATGAGATCACGGTTACTAGAGCCCCTCTGCCACGACAAGGTGGGAACCAGGTCGGGGGATCGTAAATGCCTGACGTGGGACTTAACGAAACAAGAGAAAATTGTCCTATTTCAACTAATGTAAATAGGGCACTGTTACAAGGATTGCGATTTTTTATTCATTTATTTTTAAAGTTTTGAAAAGCTGAACACTAATGCTGAATTATTATATAATATATTATCATGAGACGTATTCTTACAACTTGGTCTCAGCAAAAGGAAATTCAGACTTGATTTGATTTTATTGTATAACACACAAATGACATGATCATTAATACAAAAATTAAAGGCGACGAAAATATTAATAGAAGTGACGATATTCCTAAAATTTAATTTTTTGACAAATACAAAAAGGTTCGGGTTTTCATTTTATTTAATTTTAATATGAAGATAACGGTACGTTATTTCATTCCTTACAGATACATAAAAAACCTATGTAACAAACTTTTGTTTAATAATATTTTATTAACGTCAGAACTTTAATCATCCGATGGCATCTTCATAGACTACTTACGGAATCTAATTATCATCATAAAATATTTAAGGAAGGATATGTTGCGAGGCGATCGTAACGTTCGGGCAGGGATGATTAAACAAGCCTCGGAGGTAAGGAAAATAAATAAATTTTGTATTTTAGCGCCCAATTGATCTGAACATATCCTTATCTAATACATTATGTAATTGTTAATAACTCTTATTTCAATTTTATTACAGTGAAAACTGAATGTAAAATTACTAATCGTCAAAGTTCAAACAAATTACCTTCCACAGATTTAAAGTTTGAGTGGACGGAAGTCTCGATATGTTTGGAACTAAATGTCTAATATGTTTTATTCATTATAATAAAACTTATAATGGAACTTTTAGCGGGTCCAATTGTAATCGATTAACCCTCTCGAAACTCGTGTTAACATTAAAACTTTTGATCGTATGATGTTATCTATTTGTCCCAAAATGGAGTTTTGCTGGAATGGAAATATTTCATTATTATGTTATATTTGTGGAAACATTTAATAAGTAAGCTTAAAATGGATGAAATCTTCTGAACTAAGTTAAATTTTACTTTTTTCCGTTAACAATTTTCTACAGGTTATAATATTTTTATTGCGTTTATGTTTGTGTATATATATGTTTTATCATGTAAAATATTCCGGTCACCTACATTACAGATTTTAATGCAATAACTATTGATTAATCATTTTCCGTTGTAGATTTTATAAATGAAATTTTATTGAAGAGCTTTTATACCGACCCTTAAATATTTAATACCGTTGACCACTTGTGTTGCGAAAATTCCCCTGGGTCTAATTGCGTGCGTAACAGTTCCAAAATTCTAATGCCCGATATTCGGAATGTTTCATCAAAATTTTGCTGTCGCTCATGAGGTTATACTACACAATGACCTTTTCAGTAAATAAAAATATTGGAAAAACTTATTGAAAAATATATTAATAATGCCTCTTTGTTTTACAATTATATATTAATATTTTTGAGTAAAATCTATTTTAAGAGGTTCTTAAGTACAAATACATTGTTTATTGACATTAAAACTTGAACACTGGCTACAATACGTAATATAGAAAAAATACTATGAAACTTAAGTTATTGTAATTACGTACTGCTTTTGAAAATAAATAACTAATATTTTTAGCATTGCCTATACTTAAAGTTGTAGACATCATAATTATTTATTAAAATACAAAATATAAGTATTTATAAAAGTGTGATATTTGTTGTAATATTAACAGTATTTCAAGTTAATAAATATGTATTAAAAATTATTACTACTATGAAATTGCACCTAAGGAAGCGCCCATATCAGATGAATACATTAAGCCATGGGACGTTGCTGTTCTCTTCGATCTACAATAATGAAGCTGTCATTCAGCGTATATAAAGTTATTAGTAACTGATAAATATGACAATATTTATAACTAATAAAAGTAATTGGAAAAGACTATTCTTTTTAGACTAAAACGCAGTAGTGCAAAATGAGAAAATATTATCATAAAGTTTACTTAGTAAGTCAGAGACTTGTAACGAAATAAAATAAAATCCAGTGTAATCTAAAAGTGTTGTTATAATAGAAAATTTAGGTTATGCCTAATAATTATTTAATCAGTATATAATTTACATTACACCAGATAAAACTGACTATTTTTATTATTCCTTTGAATATATGTGAAAATAAAAATATTCATCGATTAAAGTTTTTTTGTGTGTAGTCGCGTGTGTCGCTTGTCCCGTCGTTTTACCGAATAAAAATTATTAATATAGTAATGTTTCTGTTTTATAATCTAAAGGAAAAATTTAATTTAATATGCTTTAATAGTAAATCCTATCCTTCAGTAATGTTAAAATCTTTATATCCACAGACGGGATTTAATGGTAACTGTAACATGATACGTATTACCTTTCCACGAGCATATACTTAAACACTTGTCCCGTGGGGTTCATTAATCACACTTACTACACCCAAGGGTATATTCCTGGCGAAATATTTCACAAATATATTTATCATTAATACATAAGCCAGATTTTTTTATGTATTTACCGAGATGTATACCGATGTAATCAAACATTTTCTTTAGTAATTACTCTTACATTTTTCATGGTACATCTTCCAAAGTTATCTCTTAGTTGTTATTTCTAAATATTAAGGTAAAACGAATTGTTTTATTTTGTTTGTTTCTAATTTAATAACATATGTTGGAGGTGTATTATATATGACTGATGTTCTAATTCGTTAGACGTCTCTGTGGAAATTAGATGCAAGAAGACAAATGGAATTAAGATTACCATCGTAAATTGTATGTACATTTCGTAAGCCTTCAACAGTGCGTGCCTATATTATTTATAATAAATAAAGAAATGATCGTTGTTATGGTTTCAAAGCTATACTGCCGATTTACATAAAAAATAGTCTTTGTTGTGTTTAAAAAAAAACTATTTGAGATATAAAACAAGTAGATTTATGAAAAGCAAGTCTTTAATTCTTCCTTTAAATAAAAAAGTTCCTTGTAAATGATTAAATCAGTATCGTATCAACGCCGACGCTTTTAGTAACTAAAAATTAATAATATAACAATTATGCTCTCATAACATTTACAAAAAATAGGTAATTCGTAAGTAATTGGTGATACATACGATTAATAGTTCATTAGTGAAACTTAATACAACATTCTTTTCTTAAAAAGAATGTTAAAAATGTAGATCAAATTTAATCCACATATGTTTGCTGCAAACTTAAATATTATTTTCATTTATTTAATTCGACACTATGCTGGAAAGCGAGAAATGGAGCTTTGCCAAGCAAGCAATCAGCATCTAAAATATTTGTTTTATTGTTATTTGTTTTTAAAATTCCTAACATTGTTCAATGATATAAAGTTTGAGAAACAACGTAAAATTGTAGTTATATAAATAAACAGCGATATCATTGTTCTATGTTTCGGATCTTTTTGTCGCAAAAAGTCAATATCGTTTACTTACCACACCGGCCGAGTGCGGATTGGATGATGTTACATGTTTTTGAAAGCTGTTGTTCCAGAACATGCCCGTTTGCTTACGATGTTTTCCTTCCACCAGAAACTCGGGTTTAGTCAGGATCGAACTTACTCGTACAACATAATTATAAACTTAACTATCACTAATATGATTAAATTTGTCTTCCTGGTTTGACCTCATCCTGCCAAGCCATGTATTTCTTTTCTATGCTAATGTTTCTTAGCATATCTTAACCCGATGACGTCAATAAGATGTTGGAAATTTTTTTAAAAAAGGTTCAAAATATTTATTCAAAAATATGTAGGGTAGGAGGATGATTCAAAACACTTTTATGTATCAACTGCAAGTTTTATAATAATGTTAAAAAAACACGTTTGACGTTTGGTAGCCGGCCTGTAAGTAAGCGACGCCGTTGTGTCACCTGTCAATTTTTTTTCAAAATTAACGCGTTGTTACTAACCTATCCTACATATATGTATATATACATTATGATTCCAAATGTTTACCGTTATTCATAGGCTTCCCGAATTTTTGAGGTTTGGGAGGTGGGGATAATTGATATACATACTTGCCACGGGAAAATTTTATTTACAAAATGCGTGTTATATACTTAGAACAAGCTAGCGTACCCTAATAACATCCGTCATTAATAAAAGCAAAATGTTGTTATTGAAGTTCCGTAAAATATGGTTACCGACATAAGTATCTAATTATTTTAATCACACCTCAAAATGTAACCATGAATAAATACAGAATTCAGTTCAAAGGGTTATGGAAAAGACAAACGAGCTTTAATCCAACGCACAAGAAGTTCTCAAACTTAGTTTTAGATTACTAATGGACTAAGCGTGGAAACTTTTGATTCAAATTGGTTTAAGCTTAATATCATTTCGTTGTTTACCAGGAGTTGTTAACTTTGATACATTATATTAATGGCGATATATTCTATTCTTCATTACCACTGTACATTTATTCATTTTAGATAAATATGTATTACACTATACATGCAATGGCAGTGTTCTATCATTACACAACATTTAAACATTACAATATTTTATGTTGTAAGCAAATTATTCTTCTTCATGTTATCTTAATGATAAAAATTGTCTATTTTATTGGAAAGTTAATAATCATAGTTCATAGAAAATGGTAGATTATTTTACTTAAAACCAATATCTGTGCAACTCATTATCACTAAAATATTGAGAAAACATATAATAGAAGTATTACATATCGTAGGTACATTTGAAAATCGACATTGAATGTCGCTTCTAAGCGCCTATTACGTTTACTTGAGACATTCATTTTCGTCCTCGGGGATATAGATAATAGGCTTAATAGCTATTTAAGTAGGATCAGATTATGATATACTATACGCAGAGTTTAGAAGTTTTAATTATTTTATGATTTATTTTCTTTGATATTTCTGTAACTTGGTTATAGACATTTGTCTATAATGTTATGTTTTCTATTATTTCTTCATTAACTTTAGGTATCGCAATTATTGACATGGACAAGGTTATCGATTCTGTTAATTGTTTCTATATTTTTTGAACAGAGTTTAATTTTGAAGTAAAATTTGTATATTTTTAAACAAATAGTATATACGTAAACGATTACTGAAGCTTTTGACGTCTTTATTTATAAACATATCACAAGCGCTTTGCTTGTAGTGTTATTGTGTGAGTATTATTACAGTATATCAATGCTCAATATAGATAGAAACAGATAAAGATATCTTCTATTTTTTACGAAAAGCCAAATAATATAAATAAACTTTCTCTGAACTACCAGAAGTATACATTAACTGATTTCCATATAGAGTAGTGGTTGCTCCAAACTTTGCTATATTTTAAAAGAAAACGACAAGTAAACCTTAAACAGGTTTTTATGAATAAAAGAAATGTAAATTCAGAGTATCGAATTTAATGTTACAAGAATCTCAGTTTATAAACGTTTTGCATATGTATATATATTTTAGTAATTAATAATTAAGTATTGATCCACTTCTATCAAGCTACAATGCTATCTGGCGCTAAGTCACTAGAAAGAGGACAGCACTAAATTTTATATTTAAATTGTTCGGACATCTATTGATAATTCTAGCTGTTTACATGGCGGTGCGGCTAAGTCAAAGTCTGAAGTTTCGTTCTGGTTTAAGGTCACGTGTTTTACAGTTTACGTTTCATGGCTACCATCTACTCGTATATATTGTAAATTTGTAGCCATAATAAGCATTATTGTTTTCCAGTTGTTAAATATTAGAGTCAATTCTGGATATCACGCTTCACTCGTTGTGATATAACGTTGAAAAATTAAGGACAAGTGGTAACTCAGAGGCAAATAATAAAAGGATAGGTTTTATACCTATCCTTTTATTATCACTACTTTTTATAGGCTACTTTATATATTATATATATTGTACACTATATCGCAAGTACAGAAAACATTATTGCAAAATAAATGGGCAAATTTTATATTGCTTAAAATAATCCAAAGCACTATGACGTGTTAAGGCCGCAAATCCATTAATGTGTTGCAAGTGTCATTGGCAATATTGCAAATACCAAATTTTCGTTAATCCATTTAATAGGTAAGGGTATGGATATAATTTATATGAGATTACTGTTTATGCGCTGTCAAGCTATTTATAAATAAACAAGAATTAAAATGAGTAAAAATACGTTAAGAATATTTTAATTATCTTTATATATGTATTTCATAGGTGTATTTTATCAGACATCGAATTTTCAGTATAATTACTTAATTAGCATGTTAGTTACTGTTACATTAGTTCTAAAGTAGGTGACGAAATACTTAATTCTGTACAATATAGCATGTGATAAAGAAAGCAAATACAAACATCTTTACAACAATTTTAAAGTTTCCTTACAGCAATCCTTAATAAATATTATAAGATTTACACCTATTCTGTTCAGATATCGTTTGGCAAAAATCAAGTGAAAACGTCTTAACTATTAATTTCTTTCTTTTCTCAGAATTAAGCAGTTTTCGTGACTTGACTAATTCCAATCTACGTTAGGTAGAAACTGGTGATTATATTTTGCGCTAAAAGGTTCTATTTAATGTTAATACATACTTTAAAAAGTTTTACATAATTTAAATATAATTCATTAAGACTATATTTGAATTAAGGAATTTTTTTTTGGTATAAAATTTTTTTTCTCGATCGACGTTGGTGCCCTAGGCCATTATATGGCCGCGAAGGCTTCGTCGACCACACTCGCGGATCCGGACTCCACAAGCTGAATATATTAAGCAAATATAAGGGAGAAGAGAAAGCCGAGGGAAGAGGATTAGGGGAGGAAAGAAGAGATGGACGAAGATATAAGTAGGAAGAGAAAGGGGGAGAGATAATACAATAGATACATATATATGTAAATATAAAAAACTTGTGTTAAGGAATGCTCTAATATAAGTGTGTTTATTATGATGCTTGTTACACAATCTACTACCATGAAAAGTGCCTACACCGCCGCCAGTCGTATTGCCACACATTCAGACTTTAGTGTACACTACCCGCATCTCTGTCAACCTGAAGCAAGTATCCGGTCCCACGAAACCGCCTCCTCAGCTCTACGTGCCTTCACTACCGTAACACACATTCGACTTCCATGAAAACCACCAGCATCGCTGCCATCCTGAAGCATTCGGACCCACGGAACCGCCTTCTCAGCTCTACGCGCTTTCACTGCCGTTACACTTTCCCCCGATGTTCCAGCCATAAGAAGGGACTCTCTTCTAATACGTCACTTTGCGTTCAATCGCTGAACGACTGTCACGCGCTAGATGTAGTTTTAATTGTAATTTATTTATAAAATAAATTTTAAGTTATTTTGTTGCATCTGCTTTTTTGCAACCTCCGGCCGCAGCCTTCGTAATTTGCTACTCATATTAGTTTTTTGTAAATATTAAGCTATGCAAATAATATTTGATCTGTTATTTAGGAGTAACAATATAAATATAAAAATTTGTTTCCGAAAAATATTATACTTTCCAGAATCAAATAGTAAGTGCTACTGTTTAATAAATAAAAATACACAAACATTAACAGTTTTTTTTAGCAATAAATTTAATAAAAATGAAAACGATTTATTACAAACGTTTACTACAGTTACATTGACCTCTTGATATTCTATAATCGTAAACTTTCAATAACATTGTTGTGTAAACTATTTGCAGGGTGCATCGATATAACCTATAAGAAGATACTTTTATCAGTCTGCACAGGAAATTACTCTGTTGAAAACCTCTTTGGTTCTTATTTAGAAAATGCAAACATTTTATATAATCAAGTAATGATAATCAGTGTACAAGATATATATTTGAAATCTAGTAAAGCCCAACAAAATCTATTAATAAATATATTTGGATTTTTTATGATAATATTCGGGCATCATTTAATATTATACTAAAAGCTTTGAGAAGTAGATATACATAAAAAGAAAATATTGAGAAGGTTTACTACCACGTACATATTTCTAGAATGTAGTTATAATATTCATAATAGTTTTACAGCCAGTAATATGAAGAAGGTAATTCAATTCAGTTGAACATTTTCCTTCCGGCTATAGGCATATATCCCCTACATATATATAAAGAAGGGCTGCATTGATTTTGGGGCTGTATTAAATTAGTGGTTATTAACATAAGCCAACAGTCTAAAAATAAACTCTGCGGGTCTAGGAAGAAAGAAAAAATCGAGAATGTGTTAATGTGATACGATTTAATAAGTTATTAATGTATTCACTTGAAGTCTAGAAATGTACTAATGCATTTAATAAAGGAATAATTGTATATCTACAGAAACCTTAAGGCGGATTATAACATGCGACTGTGTGTCGACTATTCCCTCATAAACTGGTTCTCAAGGAGGGAGGGAGGCGTTGAGTAGATTATCTGGAAATTTCATTTTCTAAAATTCATGTTCTTCTATTTTCATTGTTTAATGACCAGAAGAGACAGCACAATTTGTGAGGTGAGCCTACGTGTTAGTGTCGCGAAAGGCTCCTTGAGATATAAAAATATTTTTAAAATTTTTAAATTTCGCATCAATAATAGACAGTATACTTGAAACAGAAATGAGAAATGAACAGCCGTAATTTTCTTTAATAACCATAGATTATATTTAAGTTATTCATTATTACGCATATGGGAGTTGAATATAATATATCAACAGATTACACTCTGACTTCAGCATAATTAGCCATTAGAGACGTATTAGTCAGAAATTAACCAAATAACATTTTCTCAAAAGTAATTAAAATTCAAGACGTTGTAATTTCAGAACATAAGTGTAGTTATAAGGTAGTATCAATTCGTACACATTATTTTTAATGTAACAACTAAATCAAAAATGTATAACAATTTAGACATTATTTGATCAGTGTAAGTTTTTAATACAGATACATTCTGTATAGTGGTAAGGAATATTTTATAACAGTACATAAATTTCTATAACATCAATTGTAACATTTATTACTTAGGTTGAAATAGATATCTGGAAAGGAATAAACCTTCAAAAGTAACATTCACGTAATGTGCTATAGAATATTGCTATCGTGACAATTTATCTAAATAGGCTGCTTTTTTAAAAAAAATGAAAAATTTTCAGTTTGCCGCTACTAATAGATCGTGTAGAAATGGAAATAAAATATATCTTGAAATGTAGCAACTGTAGTTAAATGTTAGAGCAGTAGAGTAACATTTAGGTTTGAAAAACTAAAGCAAATTGTAATTTAGGACGGCGGCTTGCGCCAAAATAGCTAAAGTGCACTAAACCACTAATTTTAGCAAAATATATATTCATAAATTTTGTTATGGAATTAAAAAAATTACAAGATTAGGTACAAATGTTTGCAACTAGATAATCACCCCGACCCAAAGATGTTTGAGATACGAATCGCCTTGCTCTTTAAGGCCGTTGATAAAGTAATGCTAGTTTTTATTTATTTACTATAGTTATTTTCATTGCCCTTAATTTCTCTTTAAAAGAGATGCTTAAAACTATAAAATACACCCCATTATTATTTAATTTCGGTTAGGGTTAGAATTTTCTCACAGCCACTCTGGTAAGAGTGTGTCATGGTTACGGAACTCGTAAGAGGGGACTAAGAGAAAACTACTAAAAAGTTTGTGACTTCTCTCGTGAAATCATTTTTTTTTCTCGATTATATATCGTCTCATCAGCAAAAGAAAGTAGAGGGTTTATGTGATTATCAACCATACGTCATACTTATGACAACAGTGTTAAATATGATAGTAAGAAAGTACAAGACAGAGCCCTATATTTTATGAATGAGTAGGAACGTCTTACAATAATTTAATTAGTTATTGAAACCGGAAACTGCTAGAAACATAATATTTTTATTAATAGATTTTGATACTTCGTTCTGCAACAAAAGAGGTATACTCACCAATAAATTACGTTCAGTCAGATTTTAAGCATTTTGCATCCCATTTAAAACTTTAGGTATTATATTATTATTTGTAAAATCTATAGAAAATAGTCGCTACACAGAACTTGGAACTTACTGGTGGTACTCTTTTGCCGGGGACCATCTGGGTAAGTACTACTGCAGCTTCTCTTACTGCCGACAAATAGTAATGTTACTATGTGAAACATTACTATGTTTCGATTTGAAAGGCGTTATAAGCTAGTGAAATTACGGGACAACGAGACTTTATAACTTTTGTTTCAACGCGACGAGCGCATTATGATGCAGTTTCAACAAGCGCCATTATAACAACTATAGGCAAGCTTATCATCAGGTGAGCGACTCGATCGTCTCGTGACCTGGTAAAATAAAAAAAGTTATTGTGGACAAATGTTTGTCAAATGCTTTGAAATACATATATATTATTTATGTACACACCAATGACATTTTCCCACTGTCTGAAACACATATTGTCTGTGTAACAAATTCTTACATCTTAATCAGGATGAAAGTTCGCGTGACAAAAATTCTAAACCTCGTGAAACAATGTGGCAGCGGGCTGACTTTTATTCTTTTTTGGAAACAAACCGCTTTCTACTATCTCAAAAGAGACTAAAATATAATTTAGCATTAAATCAGTGTCAACATTTATAAATTTTGTTTTTTATTATTTTGATGTGAAATTATTTTCCACTTCTTTGAATCTTTCATTGACGCTGTATTATGGTTACTGCATTCTG
Organism: Pachliopta kotzebuea; assembly: GCA_018246255.1. Classification (NCBI taxonomy): domain Eukaryota; kingdom Metazoa; phylum Arthropoda; class Insecta; order Lepidoptera; family Papilionidae; genus Pachliopta; species Pachliopta kotzebuea. The sequence continues at coordinate 18,194 of DWLS01002030.1, forward strand.
TATACATATTGTAATAATCACATTATCATTAATGAAAAAAATTTTATTTGCCTATATTACTAGTGTATTGGCAATATTTATGTATTTATCAGATACCCATCATAATATACAAACTATGTAAAAAAGTTAAAATAATTATTCTTCATTAATCCTTGATTTAATAAGAGAATTTCACAAATAATTCACTTTTTACTTCTAAGAACTTAATTAAAAGAGCTGAACATTCAGTAATTAAGCTTTGTTTCAATTAAATTTTCTTTTCCATTGCATCAGATAACAGAAGCATAGCGATTTAAAAAGTCCGACATTTTCTCTTCATAAAATGAGTGTAAATTTCTTTAAGAGCTGTTCATCTTCTTATATTATAAGTGTACAGAACTATTTAAGTAAATATAGCGGCAACTAGGGTTTCGTCGTAAATATTTAACACACTTTTGTTACTAAGTATATTACATATTAATCACTAAAACGTATCAGACTAAATACGATACTAAAAATTCACTAATAAACAATCTTAATTACAGAACGTTTTACTTTTATACAATATACTTTGATGAAAGTCTTGCGTCATATTATCAAAAAAAGCACTGTAAGGGTAATTTGTATAAAAATTTAAACAATTTATTTTTCTTTAAAATATGTATGTATTTAAGTAAGAATCACAAATACCGAAATATACTTTTAGTATGAGATTTCAGAACAGAACTGGAAAACTTCACAGTTGTAACGAAGCTCGCCGAATGGTTTTATCGAATTATATTTATATATAGCCACATTACTCCTTCTATTCAGATTTATGTACAAAATCCTCTTACTATTTTTCGTTAAGTTATTAAATTATACAGCTTTTTTTTCGATTTCTGTAATAATTATTTATGAGGGATTTACTGGTGAAGGAATAAATTTGTAAGCAAAATTAATGATGTAATAATACAACATAATCTAAAATGTTACACTCCGAGTACGGAATTAGATTAAGCTACAGTTTATGTATATAAATATCTATTGTATCATCTCCCCCTTTCTCTTCCCACCTCTTCCTCTTTTCACAAATCTTCTTCCCTCGTCTCTCTCCTCTGCCTTATATTATATACATATATATAATAT
>DWLS01002031.1:0-19295 GCA_018246255.1 Pachliopta kotzebuea
ATAATATTATCGTATAAAATTCACACAAAATTTCATAATTATAGTAAATTTCCATTAATTAAGACTAATAAAATTATAAATTAAAATGTCGCATAATGTAAAAATATTTTTTTATTTACTCAAATGCATCATCATCATCAATCATTAAATATCTCGAAACAAGAAATATATGATTTAGACCACTTTCATAATTATGGGCACATATATCATCAGCATGGGTATAGGCCTTCCTTAGTAATAACGAGATTTGGGCATCACCCATCACCCAGGCCCAATACGAGTTGGTGGGGAGTTAGAGCCTCGTTTGATTAGTAGGCTGTATTACGAATTTGAGGTTGACTTGGATCCCGTATGTTGCTGTTTGGGACCCCTTACACCATGGTAGGTATGAACTTCTTTTATATATTAATTACTGACAATACATACATTACGATGAGTCAAGTTATATCTTTATTACTTAAAGCTATGGAACATCATATTCCTCTAATTTTTCTGATATCAGCTGATAACCTTCATCAGTCTAGTAACTAAACAGCTCCTATAAAACTGAGGTACTATATTTAGTAATGTGGTAATGACGTCATATAACTGACCGACGTCATCATTTCAATTCACTCCGACCAAATTTTAAACACACTGTTTTGATAAGGGGTGTAAAGGGTCCAATATAACAACTCATGGGACTCAAGCCAACGTCGTCTCCTCGACTCTTGCTACCTACCAACCTGCATTGACCCAGTGTGGTGGGAGACGGCCCAAATCCTTTTACTATTAGGGGAGGCGTATTTCCAGCAGTGGACGAGTAATAACTTGATGAAGGTGATTACATAAATTGAAATTTTCTTTACAACAAATTTGTCAACACACTATCATCATCATCATTTCAAACGATGGATGTCAACAGCTGGACTTAGGTCTCTTCTTAATATTCTACAAAATACGATATCGTGCTGTTTAGATCCAATGACTTCAAACGACTCTTTACACACTATATAGGTGTTAAATTGACTAAACCTCTTTTTTACTGGTGTTAAATATCCTGTTTTGCCTTTGACTTCAGCAGTATATTTAACACATTATTTTCTGGTTGGGCTACCACAAACAATACCCCATCTCTCTTCATCCGGAAACAGAGCTGATTAACGACGGACGAATTACTTATCAACATACAACAATTTAAAAATCATTGAAATATAATTTGTAGTAAGATTTTAATTAAGAATTAATTTTTATCTTAGACTGGACAAGACAAGCAAGGCATTCACCTAATGCTATATGATACATTTGCTTATAACAACGTGATGCAAGTTAAGACGGTATTCACAACACCACTCAAGACTCAAGACTGTGAGGTGTTACGTATCGTTACTTCATTAATTTCACAAGCATACAATAGTATCCAAAGTGGAACATAGTAATGTTTGAACAGGACGACGATAGACGATAGTCGTAGCTTTGAGACGAAGACGCAACGTGAGGTATTAAATATCGATAACTCAGTAATTTCATTAGCATACAGCACCCTCTAAATTGGAACAGTAATATTTGCATACCGTTCTTCGGTTGCTGCGCTGCGACCTACCACCATAATACATTTGCCAGTACTGTCGGTGATTACTTAACATGAGAACCTTTGGCCTCACACAAGATATCGGCCGTTGAGCGCATAAATAAAAATAGAGCCCCTAAAGCTCTGAGCGATATAGATCGCTGAGCGAACGCTCAATACTCTAATACCGGTAATGGACGCCGACGCGGTCGGTCTCCGTTCGATTTTCCGAATCGTTTGCGCCGCGCCGGGCCAGATAACGAGAAATGTCGCGACTATCGTTTTATGTGCATCGAAGATTACCACTGTTAATACGCCGCCTTGAAACATCCCCACTCTCCCTCCCCACATACACACCCATCCCCACTCGCACCATTAAGTCAAAACTTGCCCAAATTTCATAGGGGATTCATTTGCCGGAGACCTATGTACAACCGTAGCTCCTATTCCTACCGCCAAATTGTAATAATAGTAATGTGCAAAAATTACTGTATTCTGGTTTGAATGTGTGCTAGAGAAATTACTGAGGTAACAAGACAACACAAGGCGGCGAGTGCAATTCGGTGCTGTGTATACCACCTTAACTAGCGCCGCGTTATAGGAAAGCGTATCACTTATCATCAATTAGTCAAAAGTTATTCTCTAGAATGCTTTTTAATTATTTGTTAATATTAATAAGTCTTATGGCGAATTTATGGTACTCCTCCAATGATTCTATTCCACATGTGGATCCGGAATCAAACGTGTGAATTCCGTGTTACCAAAAAGTTGTTCAATTCAAATCCCTGCCCTTTCTTTCAGATAGTATCGTGTTATGCGAATAGCTCGTCGAATAATATCGCTTAGTACAATTCGATTCGATTTCAAATGTTCAATTTTGTTTAAATCCCGAACATTTGTATTTTCTTTATCATTTCTTTGCTAACGTTAAACTTTATTAATACTGAGATTTCTTTTATGTATAATCTAAATGAAATAAATCTTCTCCTATATAAATAAAAATAATAAATACATACCAGGAAATTTGTCTGTAGAAAAGGAAGTCTCTCATCACTAAAATATCTGGAACAAAAAATAAATTATTAGTCAAATTAGAAAAATCCAAAATTTTCTTTGATTTCATACACTAAAAATGTTTGAGAGTAGCCATGATGTATAAAAATCGCACAGTTGTAAAGATTCACAGTATTTCATCACCAATATTATAAAGTACCTACTTCTTCATCCTCATTACTTTTAAAGAATCTTAAAGAAATTTTAATTCGAAATCAAAATTGGTCACACATTTTTTCATATCTTACAATGGGTTAAAAATTTACCTTATAGTCATTGTTGTTATGGCTGCAAATTCAAAATGAGAGACACAAAAAGATATGAGAATCGGAAGTAACAGGACAGACCTAGGTGTCTAAAGACTATAATGTGAATAATTAAATAGACACGCTGTAGAAGTAAGTAAGAATTATAATGCCGAAACTATTGTTCATTAAACATCGTGACGTCTTACAAGAGCGATTATACACGCAAGGACAAGTGACATCATACGCATCTGAGTTAACAAAGCATAAGATGGTATAGCGGGGTTTATAATAAAGCGAGATTTCCTGATGAGATCTGCCTACGAGCGATGCACGGACGGACAAAAGATTTCGATTAATCACGTCGCTGGAAACAATCGAGGGAGAAAATGCATTTGAATTTTCTATTTACTTAATTTCATTATATTTTCGCTTTTTTCAATCTTTTGCTATATTTAGAGCAGTATCATAAGCTTAAGTAATATGTAATCATCTCAATGTAAACGATTCCTGGCTTATTCAAATGGATATAAAATTTAACATACCTTAAATTTTCGACTTTCTCTCTTAAAGATTCTAGGTCTCTTTTGCAGTTATGACACTGGTTACTGTATCTTCGAATATAATAATAGGAAGATTCCACTACTTCTATGCTAAGTATTACCATTTTTAGTTCGTAATTTCCGAAACAGCGATCCCCGAGTACAATAATACTGTAAAGGTCGATAAGAAGACATCAATTAAAACAAAAATGTGTAGACAAATTATTGGGAATACGTAAGACAAAAACTCGTGCGGTTGTTTCCCAAAAAGGCGGATCAGAAAATATGGCTATCTTACAAATTTACACAGTAGAATAGACAGTCTAAAATTAATCGTCCGCTAGCACTGACCGTGATCCTCACATATGAGGTAACGATCTTAGAGAATGTTACGTCAAATTCGTTCGTTCAGCTATGATTGAGGAGTGTAAGTGCAAAAACGGCATCAAATATACATTTTCCCGCTTTATCGGCGGAGTGTACGTCGTCGGACGCGTGGGAAAGCGACGATGCGAAATATCTAGATTACATTCAAGCAAGCCCGTTGCACTGGGATACCGCGGGTTTCGCAACGCGACTTGCTGGAACGGCGCCGCTCTGTGACCGCGCCGCGCACCGCTCGTTACATTGTGCTGTGTGATTACGTCGGCTCATTACGTTCATGATATCGTTTTAATTTGTCCCTTTGATATATATAGGAGCAATTGTGAAGCAGTTATAATAACAGAGACAGTAAGATGAAATGCAAGTAATTTGTCATTACCCTATTATCAAGCTAATCTGGGATTTTTTTTCGCAAAAAGCAAACGTGTAGTGAATCTCGTTACGGAACCTCTTCGGTGTAACGAAACGATTTGATTTCATTTGCCCCCCAGCAGCGAGGTTGTTTCACGGCTCCGCCGGGACTTTTTCTAATTTACCTCACCAGGTCGTGATTCACTAGTGGCTCATCTGTTTGCGGTAATTGCAGCGATTTAACATTCAGATCGGAACACTAATTTCAGAAGCCCAGTTCAACGGGAGCACGCGATGCGCATTTACAATTATGTGCAGCTGGAATTAACTTTGCGAATACACGTTTAATTGCGTTCTGGCGATATCTAGCATAATAGATGGATCTGCTTAAACAATAACATTTGCAGTTTGCAGCAGAATCTCTTGTTTTTTTTTTTAATGAAATTCACACAAGTAGGACGAAGAAGTAATGTATCAGACGGGTCCTATTAAACTATCATCTGAACTCCACCACACATGCCCATATTGTAACCATGTATCCGTGGTAGCCATAATTCATTAATCCATGACCAAAGGAAGATATTAAAGCTCCCCTTTTACTTTAATTAAAATGACTGCGAAATAGTGGGTTCCGCATTCTTACCCACGCTAATCAGAAAGGTACGGCGAGGTAATGTATGTGTAACCGCAACATGCTCTAGTCGCGACTTAGCATAATAATAGCGTGCCTAGTTGAATGGGCCGACCTGAACCCGGAGGACTGCCTAGATAATTACCGGTGTGCCAGCCGCCCATGTGTGGTCCACATCGGGAAACTATTATTAGCTGCAAGCCCATTATTTAGCTCGCTATCCGCGTCTTAACATATTCACTGGAAAGCAACGCGTGGCTTCCTTTGACTCACTGCTTACACTGAACGGATATCCTTGTTACGAAATATTAAAGCCAGGAAATTGCAGCTGCTTCACATCATTTTAGGGTTTACAGTAGTACTAATTTAGACGTAGTGCTAATTTGTATTCTAGACCCGCGAGAGGATTTACTGAACGTCTTCATACTACAGATGAATCAGTCGATGAGCATAAGGAGAAAAGGGCATGAGTTAGCTAAAACTTTTTATTTGAAATAAATTGTATTTTTTTATAACTGGCGTCTACGTCCAGAAATTATTCGTTAGATAGGGATGATGATTATGTTGATGATAATTATTCTTTTCAAAATATCTGTCTCTGTCTTGTAGCGCCTGTTTATGCGGCCAAGCAGACAGGTGCTCCACTCTACAAAGTAAAAAAGGCTGTAAAAGGTTTTGAATTTACACAGACTTCCCCTTGGACGTAATCATCACAGTTATGTTGAAAAAATAATTCAAATTGACTGAATTGTTTGCCGGTTCGTAGTAGGTATAATGAGGAAAAAAAAATTAAGTAAAACTCTTTCGTTTTCTTCCGCGAAATGTTCCCCTAACTTAAATTAAACCGAGTTTCGTCTCTTTTGCGAAACAATAAAAAATAAGAGGAAGGTGTTTTTTTTTTTAAAAAAAAAAGATACGCAGCAGCCGCCGTAACTGTTTTTACTAACAAATTAAGGAAGTGTCCCAGCGTGCCGCTTCGCAGATGAAATTAAGTAGGTTTGTAATCTTGGCGAGGAGTTTAAGTTGACAAAAGTTTCCGGTATTACATTTTCGGATAATGTATTCATACGTCGCGTTGCTCTTAAGTTATATCAGTGGCCTTTTGTCTTTTAATAAAGCAGGTTGCAGTTAGGGAATTAAGTTGCTAAGATAAATAGGAACACATCAGATTATTTTCACATATCTAGAAGTTTTCAAAGCATTGCTACAACAGTACTTATTAAAAGCTGTAGTGTATGTAAATAAAGAAATAAACTTGTTAATATCAATGTATCCAGTAGAGTAAGTTGATAAAAAAATTACGGTCCAAAAATGTGAATTTGATACATTTCACTGCTATAAAGGGGCATCGACAAATTTACCATTATATGGAAGTCCTAATATTGTCATATCCAAATTAAGAGGAAGTTCATCAATAACCCGCGAAAGTCTACTGCTGGATGTAGATCTCTCCCAAGGAACACCACTTAGCCCGTTCTTCGGCTATTCGCATCCAGTTGCCGATAGCTGTCTTGCTTAGATTGTGGCTTCATCTTGTCACTATGAGACAGGTATATATTAACAGTGGTCATTTCCGCGACAGGCATGACCAGCTCATTACCACTTATTTGCATACACGCAAGGTTATGTTAGTGACTTACCAGAGGAAGTTCACGGTAAGAAACTCTTACTGTACATAATATATAAAGTTTAATAAAACACAATGATGATCAGAAGAGGGTCGGGAGAGCCTTGCACCGGATATCAGGGAGCAAACTCCACGGGTCCGGATATAAGCCGGTGGATCCCGGTCGCCGGGGTCCCGGATCCCGCCGGACACCGGACTAATGTCGCGGCGGCTCCGACAAATAGTCCTCAGGATTAGCGACGCCTTGATTAACTTTGTTAAGTGATGTTGCTCGCTGCCTGATTTGTTATGCACCCCAAGTATTTCTCATCCAGAATTACTATTTGTTAAGTTTTTTCCTTTTTTGACCTTTGATACATTTTCACTGTTGTCCGTTGGGTTGGAAGTCGTTTTGCTAGCAATACTATTGAGATATTAACGTCCTGCAACCGTAAGAAGCTATAAAAATATTGGGAAGAATTCTTTCTATGTGATAAATTTAGTAACGCTTGTTTTTATCAAAAACAAATTGTTTAATGACTATCCAGGTCTTTGGATAACAGAAAGACATAATAAATAAATCTCTAATGATGTTACTGATCCTTAGACAAGAGTAATAGATCTAGCTGTTTTAAACCAACTTCCCTTTTTAAGAAATCTGCGACTGTATAGATATGAAACAAAAGCAGCGATTGTTTCAGCTGGTAGACTGTAACGTCTGTACATTACTATGATTTGATTTGTAGCTAATATTACAGGGATGACGAGAGTTAACGTTTGAAAGTGAAGAGCACAAGTTGGGTGTAGTGTAATTATCGTTTCATTATTACGATCACGCGTGACACTGCCCAACAGATGAACATCCTGAAAACACAGATGCAAAACCTTTTTATATATGTCTAGTAAACTTTTTATACTCTAAATATAATTAAGAAGGTCTCACACGAGCGCATATATCGCAGGATCGGCACAAGTCGAACGCCTCCGCTTCGGATGTACGTAATCTGTTATACGGGCGGTTTAATGGGACAAATTAAATGAACCGGGCGTTTGTCGGCAAGCGATAGCGGGTTACTCACACCCCCAACCCACCCCTTCACCATCACCCTCCCAAAGCCTGGCACACGACACGCGAAAGCACATATCGTTAACGATTAGACTAATCGAAAAAAAGTGTTAAAATTGAGATTCTTTACGACAATCTCGTCTATGCAACAATTTAATATAATTACACCGTCGGTATAATGTTTAATACAATGACACCGTCAGTATAATGTTTAATACAAATTTATTTAAACTACAAAATACTACAGATATGAAACTTAACAAATTTGAATCGCAAATTCGCCAAGTGTGTTTTGAATTTTATAACATTAATACAATATCGACACAAGTGAACGTCACGACGGTCCAGATAAAAATGACGGAGTGACTCGCGGCAAAGTAACTTCGGGTAGTTCTGCGGCGGTTCGTTATACGTGACGTCACGTCCGCTGACTAGCGCAGCCGAAGTGTTGCCAACAGACATTATAATAAAATGTATTTCATTTACGGAAAAACAAATTTTTAAAAATTTTTATCGCTGTTTGTTTTGAATACAATCTGCAAATATTATTTATTATGAAAATTAAATTTAAAAAATGTTATGATTGAAAACAGAGTAAATAAATCTTAAAAATTTCATATTCGACATCAAATATTAGGTTTATTTTTCCGATATTTTCAATACCGATAACCTTAGAAAACTACTTACTACTTGCCAGTGATATGAAGTGATATGAATCTAGACCGTCTGTAATATGACTTAACACCAATATTATCATTTAGACTGTCTCTTCTCTTTGTCTATTAAATAAAGTTTAGTTTGTTCATTCTTTAACAAATTTTGACACTGAAATTATAATAATTAAATTAGATAATCATTGGAAATCAGCGTTTAATTGCGTAGGAGATAGCTGATGTATTAGTGTCTTTACATCATACAAGCCCCAAAACCCAGACGTCGTAATATTATTTGTGACGATTACACTTACATTGAGTCCAATCGTTATTAAAGAGGTTATAGTGAAAGGTACCCACAAAACGATAGAACTCTGCGGAAACCGCTGATAAGAATTCAAGTCTTGCTTGAGAACCGAACCCAGGAAATCCGCCGCATTGTCAATGCCACTGCACTACCGCCCTGAACGGCACACCGATCTCAATCATCATCTTCATCATCTCAGCCTATTGCAGTCCACTGCTGAACGTAGGCCTCTCCAATAGATACAAATACCGATCTCAATACAAAAGTTCAATTATACCACAACCGGAACACAGATATCACTTTAATTCTAAAATGATTGCACAGCGCCTACATAAACCAATTGTATGGAGCTCGCGACAAATGAAAAAAACACCGACTTCCGGGCTCACATTAAGGTGGTTTCATACCCAGAGTTACCATCGGCTGCGTACGTACGAGAAAAAACCAGTTAAGTAGACCCTGTAATTGTTAATCGTTTCATAACAGCCGTGTGCCAGCTTACGTTGGTAACAATTTGTATGTAGCCTTATATCAAAGTCATCATTCATACTGTTTGCGACGTCACGGCCCGCTCGGGGCGTAATCCAATTTAAAATTCACCCGGCCGGCTTGAAGAGTGCGGTTAATTTGACGGAGCGGTGAGCGAGTGGGGCACTTCTGTTTTTCGTCGGGTAGCGTCTTGGGAGCGCGTGAGGGCGCATTGACCGCCCTATTTAAGTATTCACCTCTCCGAATATATTTTTAGTCGGGACTAAGGAGCATGTCTTTAATCATATGCCGCATGTTCGCTTGCTTGTTTCACACTTACTTATGCTTATATTGCACTACCCTAAAGAAACTCCACTTACAAAACTCCATTTCTCTTCATTATATATAAATGAATATGAAGTTAAGTTACATTGAAGCCGTAGTTACAATACGTTATAAAGTTGGTAAGGGGTCTCACGTAACAACTCAGAACCCAAGCAATGCTCACTTGCTCGTAGTGGACTCTGCTAATCAACAAACGTGGCTCTGGCTCCCCACCAAACTGCATTGAGTCAGGCTGGTGGAAGACAGCCGAAATCCCTCCACTTTCGGAGAGGCTAAGATCCAGCAGTAGACGTCTTTTGGCTGACGAAGATTACGTACGTAGTTAGCCACTAAGATATAAAATCAAAGTCCAAAATTAACCCACACAAAAGAAGTAGTACCAAATCACACCAATAATAACATTGCATTATAATGTAATCATAATCTTGGAATTCTTGACCAAATCTAATGTTGCAACACAAAAGAAACAGAATTTCAGGTTTCTTTTAGATGCTATAAATCGAAACAGCATTTACCCTCAGAAACATCGATTTGGAAATCCGTGTAAAGCTCAAAAACCCGTTATAAGGCGGAAGCGCTCGTAAATTGCGGGCGAGTTGGACCGCTCGACGGGAAATCTTTAAAGGTTTTAATTACGCTAAGTGAGGGTGAGAGGGGGAAGAGGAAGATCCTCTTCGGCCGGTACATCAATCAGTTTAATGCGGACCGAATTCTGGCACCTGGGGGAAGAAACAAAACGGTCCGTTTTTCGCGTCATTCAACGCCGACCACATCGACCATTGGTACTTCAAAGAGGAGCCAGCCAGGAAGCGTGAGGTAATTTCTATTTAACACGAACTCGCTTTCAAACGGCTATGGATAATTTGTAACGATTTGGAAAAACTAACGAGCGAGATTTTTATTTTATTTGATGAAGCGACGAGACGAGCAAGAGCTTCATCTAATGACAAGTGACACGCCTGCTCATAAAAACGCAGCCGCACGCAAACGCACCACATTGCGCTCATCGCATTGAGACGTAAGATATTAAGTCTCAGCAATCTCAATCCCAATTACCCTTCAAACCGGAACACAGTAATATTTACACATTACTATTTGGCGGTAGAAATAGGATATATATACTTTCAGGTACCAACTTACCTAGACGGTCTGTAGCAACAGAGACATACCATCAGTAAGTTTCATTCTACCTAACAACAAGGGACAAAACTGTCGGTAGGCATCCATTACCGGAGACCGTAAAAAAATTATAACAACATAATATGCAAAGGAATGCAACATTAATTATGAACTTACAAATAATCATAATTTCACAGTGCAGAAATATGCTGGAAATCCACGCGTTGTACGCGGGAAAACACGTGTTATACGAGGGTCATGAAATCGTTATAGAGGGGAATATTATATTTAACCGTAGTGAGACCTCCGTTTGTAGATTAAAGCGATATTTAGCATTAGCGGCGATATCAAAAGGGTAACCGCATCTGAGTCATCGCCGCATTAATCCTTGACGCGGGCAGAGCTCAAGAATTGTCGCCTTGATAATAGCGGGCAATAAGCTGTACTCTGGCAGCGAAATTGCGCCGTTTGAATCATTAACAAGTGTTTACTTTGGACACGCCCTATTACTACTGGATCCCAGTAATATTTCACAAAAAATTATTTACTTAATTACACTTTTTTAAATTCAAATTGTCGTCTAAACTTTTGTTTAGTTATCTGTTTGTGCTTCGGCTAACTTCTGAGTTTGTTAGATTTTATGTTTTTATGTATGTCGTCGGAGGCGATACAGAAATGTTTTTAAAAATGGTGACGTCACCATTGCTGACGTCACGGTTACTTCCATCATGATGACTCATGTTGAAAGAAGACTACAAATGGAATCTGGTCTCTGTTTATTGGTATTTCAGAGGTCTGTACTGTTCGTCGGCTAGCTAACGAATGCCCCTTCCGTCGGTGGAGCGGCCGTATTTATAGTGATGGTTGCAAAAACCGGTTTAGATTTTTAGGTTAGGTATTGAAATAAGACGTGGTGTTATTAACCACGTGTTGCTTTACATTATAAGGAGCGATGTTGAACAAAGACCTTAGTAATTACAAGTTACAATGGATTCCAAACAGATAAAAGATCTTTTTTTGATTGATTGTTTGACTTATTTAACTAAAGTGATTCTTTTTAATTGTCGCGAATCATCTATCGCGCCGATATGTACATTTAATATAATTTTTTTTACTGGCAATAAGTCTCTTACGCCCCTACCACCGGTATTATTATATAAATATTGCAGTAAGGTACTAGATATAAAGGTTAATCCAAATGGATATTACTTATAGACGATTCATGTTTATTAAGTTTTTCTGTCTATGATTATGATCATAATTACTGATAGATATTCTGGTTCGGTTAATTCTTGATTTAATTAAAATTACTAGAATAATTTAGTGTTTAGAAGCTGTTGAACCACATAGTTTACTAATAGCAAAATGTTTTTCTCGACATGTTAGAAAAAAATCATTCGTCTAATCATTTCATTGTTGGTCCACAGCTCTGGAATAAATGTGAAGACCTCAACTCTTTATGATAAACACTAACAGAGCGTTACCGGTCACGCTCTTCACGCATTAGCGCTATTTTTCCTCTCAAACGGACCGAAAATGATCACAAACTAGATTTACCTCATTACGGCCATCTGCCGTGGCGGGAGGTTCGTCGAACTTTAACTGGATAAAAAATGGCCCAACATTTGTGGAGCATGTGCCACGCACCCGCTCCCTCACGAGCATCAGGACAACAGTTTTATTAAAAGTAAACTTTGAGGATTTTAACCCGTTCATTGTCAATTTTTCATCGTACTACGATTTAGTCAAGTGTGTGTCCAAATTACATTGTGGTCGCGTCCTGGCCAAACAGTAAGGCCGGCTAAAATAAAACCTGGCATTAATATTGAGGTATGTACGGAGATGGTTTTCAACCATATCCGGTTCCGATCGGCCAAACAGAAGTGGTGCCGAAAGTCACTAAGTACCATAACTATGCATATTTTTGACATTATTCTTATACAAAAATGTTCTTCGTATTAAAATTACTATTTATATGTACAGCCGGTATAACTTTTCATGGTAGAAGTAGGAGAAGCGGTGGTACCCACCTAGACAGTTTTCGGCAACAGAGACCTACTAATACCAGTAAATCATTATAAAACCTATAGACAAAGTAAGAGAAGCCAACAGTTCTTTGGCGCAAACTGCTTTATTCTTCTAAGTCGTATATCCTCATGTCTAGACTTGTAAATTTTTGTTTTTATTGATACTAGATGGCAGAATAGATAGTATAGGCTAGACCTAACGAAACAGGGACCTTGGACAATGTTAATTTTTATAGCCTGCGACCAAATTATGGATGGATGACATCATCAAACCTAGTACCAAAAAGTAGAACAGAATTAATTTAATACAGAGTTTTCTGTATCATATACTACTAATAAATATATCTTCTAAGTCGTATTTCCTCATGACTGAGTGTCGTGGTCATCATGTGTGAACCACACGACTTCCTTGTCAGTTATAATGTAGTGGTGTTGCCATTGCCTTCTCCATTTCACATACTAGTCCGACTACTGATGGTCATCACATAGATATGTAGGTTTCCTCACGATGATCCTTCACCGGCAGAGACTATGATATTAGCTGTTATACTAACTGCACGTAAATTTAAAAATTCATTCGTGCGGGCAGGATTCGTACCCGGCACTTTTGGAGAGGAAGGCCAGCGTTCAAACCACTAAGCCATCACAAGCTCAACTGCTTTATAAATACGCACAAATTAAGTTAAACAGAAAACATTAAAGGAATATTTCAGGATGAATTTTTAATAACTTAAAATTGGCCCCATTAATTAGTTTACATAATAAAACGGAACTTCCGCTGTAAGTGAACGGTTGGGCCAAATGAAAAATTGCACCTTGAATTTTAACTCCTGGAAAGGGTGAAATCTGGCTTGGCCCTAAATCGGATAATCTGTCAATTAGCGAGGAGATTAATTACTTTTGAAATTCGCTTTGTTCCCGGGGGAACAGCGCCGGGGACCGGTTCGACCCGGATCGGGTTTGCGGTTATGAAAAAATTACTACCTTCTATACATATAATTAAGTATATATATATTTAAAAACCTTATTTTCAAAATCTAAAATTAGGGTCCAATAGGCGAACTTAATGCCTACAGGCATTCTGTACCAGTCAACCTAGGAGGGGGGAGATGCTGTGGTAGGTAAGTGTTAGTTAGATTTAAAGTTTATTATAATAATAGTATATAGTCACAGTACATAATAATAATAGTCATTATATGGTACATACATACAGTAACTTAAACTTACATATATATGCAATTCTGTACATAAATAAATACATATATACATAAATCGGTAAAACGGATAAGACTACCGAATCTTATGATTCCAAATAGTTCCTTTTCATAGATATATATATAGCTATAAAAATTTATCTAGATATATTATATAAGTTAATTATCAGCTTATAGACGTTCACTGTTGAATATAAGCCTTCCCAAAGGTGAAAGATTTTTTTATTAATCCACTCAATTTGATACATATCTTAAATCACGTGATATTAGTTGTTTTAATAACTGCATATGAATTGAAAAATCCATTGGTGCAGGATTCGAACCCGGCACCTCCGGAGTGGAAGACGTTCAAACAACTAGGTTACCACGACTTTAAAAAGGGAGAGATTTGGGTCATCTCCCACTACGCTCACTCAATGCAGGTTTTTTTTTTAAATCGTTCCCCTTCGTATTGTTGGTAAGGGACTATGGGTTACTTTATTTATTTCCTACTTTTCCAAATTCTTTCCTTTCACTCTATATTATCTTTCTTCCAATCTTCTCTTTTCTTTTCCGTGCATCGCCTCTCATTCCAAAACCGCCTCAACTTTTTTTTCACTTTTATCATCTGATTTTTATTTTTCTTTTAACATTATTTACTGTTTGACTCAATGCAGGTTGGTGGGGATTGTAAGGAGGTTGTACAAATAGTTCGAATCTTGACGTTGTCAAGAGAACATTCGAGAACTAACGTGACAGGGATCGTCTCATTTGTTGATTACTAGTCTGCAAGCACGAGCAGGTGAGGTTGGCTTGGGTCCCGTGAATTGATGTTTGAGACCTTTAACACCCTTCAATATCATTTTATAAATTATTAGTCTAGATTTCTAGAAATATAAATCTGGCATAATTTTTCACTATATCATACACTATGTGTAAATCTTCTGAAGATACTTTTTGGAAGCCAGGGTTATTTGGGATTTATACCCACTAAAACCCTCTCCGTGGTCATCCTGAGTGCATTGCGGGAAACCCTGGGATCTCCTACGGAACTCTTCGGTGCCTCTGCGTAAAGTGTTTTTCGTTTCACTAATACCCTTCAACCCGGAACACAGTAATGTTTACATTACTATTTGACGGTAGAAATAAGAGCTGCTGTGGTATCTACTTAGTATCCGGCAACAGAGACTTACCAGTGCTTCCTTTGCCGGAATCTCAACTTTTGAAGTCATAGAACATATGCAAGACCATATCACTTTTCTAACAAAATTAGTATATTTAATGATAGTTAATTAATTTAATGACAATGCATAATGAAATGGGAAATTATGATTATGCTCTATGTCCGCAGTTGAATAGTAAACAGTTCACAATGAGAAAATAAAAATTTCTTTCGGTTGTATAAAAAATGTTAAACTTAATAAATATGTGATGAGGGAGGGTGGGGAGGTGGTGGTGGAGAGCTGCATCCCCGTGTCCCCTCGAGCACAGCAAGTGGAGAGGGCCCGGCATCCGGCAGCCGTTATCACGAGCCATGAAATTGCACGTCAGCTCCAACTCGTCTCTGATTTCAACGTCGCAGGCTTCTTAAGCCTTAAAGTGTTTTAGGTGCACTAGATTTTCAGTTTTAACGTGTTAAAATATTTCTCATAATGTCTAAGCCCATATTATTATTATACGTATATGAATTTAGGAGCTTTCTATGAATGTAGTTTCATGGATATTTTTATTGGTGGTAAGTTTATGTATGTTTAGGTAAGTACCACTGCAGCTCCTATTTCTATTGCCAAATAGTAATGTGGAAACATTACTGTTTTACAGTTTGATGGGAGTTAGCTTGAGCCATCGGGTGGAAGGATTTTTAAAAACTAGATGTGAAGTTAGTAAAAACTGAGAGAAAACTGATTTTATTTAGTAATACAAGCTTCTTATATACTAAGGTTATACAATAGCTCCTTATGGCTCGTTTATAAACTATATGTGATTAATGGATCTGTTAACCGAGTATAACGGATTCTTATTTCATTTTATCAGTAAGTGTTTTCTTTGTTCATTGTAGGTCTTTCTCTTATGACAACATAATTTGGGGATAGCCAAATTACTGTTGTAACGAGACAACACCGAACATCTCAAGGCGACGAGCGCAATATGGTGCTGTGTATACCATTTTAACCAGAATTATGTTGTTGGGTAAGCGTATCACTTATAATCAGGTTAAACCTTGCTCGTCGCCTAGAAAAAAAAAATAGTATTCATTACTAATTCTAGGAGCGTAAATCTGCGTTGCTATCACATCTACAATTAAAGTATTGTTAACAAGTTAGTTAAGTTGTAGCTTTATCATGAGACGAAAGACATCCAATGTTAGACATTAGCCTTTCTCAGTGGGTAACTTTGGGCCATCTCACACCACGCTGGCACAATACGGGTTAATAGGTAGCTTGAGCCTCGTTTGTTGATTAGTAGGCTGGACGACGAGCAGGTGAGGTTATTGGGACCCCTTCTACCCCTAGGTAGGAAACGTAGGAATAAACTCTTTATATATCAATAACAAATTATGCAATATGATGAATCAAGTTATATCTTTATTAATTAAAGCAACAGCACATGGCTCTACTGAATATATTCCTTGACCATATTCCTCTAGTTTTTCTGATATCAAATGATAACCTTCATCAGTCCATTAACTACACAGCTCCTATCAATCTAAGGCACTATATCTTGTTATGTGGTAATGATGTCATATAACTGATTGACTGCATCAATTCCATTCATTATAATCCAATTTTTAAATACACTGCTCGCATAAGGGGTCTAAGGGGTCCCATATAACTCACGGAACCCAAGCCTAGCTCATCTGCACGTGGCGCTGCTAATTAGTAACCACAGTTCCTATCAAACAGAGGCATTATTTTCTATATTCTTCTATGCGTGTGTGGAGCCGGCCCTGTGTGTGACCTGGAGCATTCACATTGAAATGCTTTGTATCCAGGTCAAAACAGGGGTTCGGTATCATTAACATCACTTAGTTTTTTTCATATCTATCTCACTTGACCTCATTTTCATTTAGTATTAAGTGACAATATAGGCTTGTGAAAAATATTAAAAAAACATTTGGCCTATACAAAATTTTGAAACTTTGGGCACACACAACTCAGGAACCTGATCACATACCAACAAAATTCCAACGGCTCTGATCTTATCTAAGCGAGATCTATCTATATGACAAATTTCAGCACCAGCTCCTACACCTTGTAGTTCACGAGATTGAAAATTGTTGACGGACAGACGGACATTGTCGTTCAATTAAAGATTAAATATATTATATTTCTTATATGTATCTAATTTAATGTTGTAAACTTACTGTGATACAATTTAATATTTTTTTGATATGTATTATCACATCTATTTTAATTGCTCAATTCACCTACCTACCTCGTCATATCTCTTCACCATCCAAGATAGACTGTAAGATAATGCCAATATAATTAAGTTAAATTTCAGCACCAGCTCCTACCCCTTGTAGTTCTCGAGATTGAAAATTGTTGACGGACAGACGGACGGACATTGTCGTTTAAATAAGGATATATAAATTAGTGATATAAAAAGAGTTAATGGGAACTATTGGATCCAAACAACACAAAATTGTCTTTGATGGAGTATTTTACAAGAAACCTATGTCCAGCAGTAGACGTGCATCGGTTGAAATGATGATGATCATGAGATAAAGATTTTCCTTTAAATTTTGCATATATCTCAAATTATCTACATGCTGGAGAATGTTCATTAGCATCTTCATTGTTTTTATTTCACGAGGCTAAAGACGATTAAGGCGTTCACCTATTTTTGTGTTAGGCCTTCTCATAACATGGAGCTACTTAACATGGTATAAAAAGCAGTAAATTGCGCTCGTATGAGACTTTTTGATTTTGTTTATTATTTGTTCCCCTTCGTGGGTAAAGGTCATTGGTGTATTCTGTTGTTCACCTCTTCTCTCTTTTACATTCCTTTTCCCTAACTGGTTCTTCTTTCTTTCACTCCACACGTTTTCCATCTTTCATTTATACTACTTTTCTTTGTCCTCAAAATCGCCTCCCAAACATTCGCCGCAATTTACAGCCTTGAGACGTTAGTGTTAAGTCTCGTTACCCCAGAAATTTACTAGGTTATTAACTTTAGTAAATACAGTAATGTTTACTAATTACTATTTGGTGATAGAAATAGGAGCTGCGGTGGTACCTAGAGGGTCTCTAGCAAAGAAATTACCACTATTAATTCTCTATCTGTATGGTTAAGATTACTGGTAAGTATTAAGTCCTTCCTTCGTAGTTTTCTTAAACAATTCAATAGTTTAATAATGTTAAAAGGCTTTATTTTTGAAAACATGTTACTGAAATACAAATTTATTTTGTTTAAAAATCTATAGTGCTCATTGTTTACAATTGGCATATGTAAGTTGGTCCGACCCGAAAGTTTCCCGGCAAATGGGAGTTTGCAGGTAACTCTTTCAATTTCTTAAAAGTATGAACATATTACAAAGTTTTCATGGCGAACGCGCATCGGAACAGTAGTTTACGACCCTCGTGTCGGTTATTTAATGTACCTGCTGCCAAGACTCCCTACAGGCGCCGTTAAATTGACGTCATAAACCTGGAGCCCTACAGGAGGAAGTTTCTCCATGATTTCCTACCAAGGGACCAAACGTTATAAACTTTAAAGTTTCAACAATGCACAGGTATATATTTACCATTATTTATAGTTATATAAGCATTAAACTTACAAACAATAGTATTTTTAAGTATTTTATTTGTCGAGGAAGGAGTTCACGTGATGGTGAGTGATACACCTGCCTATATCTTGACGCTAATTAAGATAGTATACACTCACTGCACTCGTTTTTTTGATACAAGGTGTTAAGTATCATTACTCCAGTAATACATTAGCATACAGCACTATTTAAAACAGAACACAGTAATGTTTACTACTGTTTGTCGGCTGCAATAGTAGCTGCGGTGGCACCTACCTAAACGGTCTCCGCCAATAGAGAACTATCATCACTAAAAGTATATGAGGATGAAAAGAAAGTTTCTAGTCACTAAAATGGAATTTTAATATAATTTCAGAATAGCACGGATAATCAAAATAAAAAAAATATAAATGTTTGATTAAAGTTTTGACTGTTCATCCTCAACAGTGACCATTTACCATCATATGAAAAGCTTAGTTATTTGACTACAATCCATATACAAAGTATATTGTAATTTTGGATAATAAAGAAATTCCTTTAAAAAAAGCTTATTATTTTATTATTTAGATTTTTTATTTCATCATCATCATCATTTCAACCATAGATTTTTATTTGATATTAATAAATATTTTTTTTAATAACATATTAAAGCAAAGAGCTGAACTGCTTCTCCCAACAGTGGGGGGTTTAGGCGGACTCTGAGCAGGTGAGGTTGGCTTAGGTCCCGTATGATATGGGCGAGCAGCCTGTCACAGGCGAAGCCGTGGCTCCAGAGGTGTCAGCGGGGGAGCTGGCTCGCGCAGTACAGAGTTTGCGTGGCCGGCGGAAGGCCCCTGGTCTCGACGGAGTCCCGGGGAAGGCGCTAGCGGTGGCGGCCGTGCCGCTCGAGCGACGACTGCGGACGCTCTTCTCGGCTTGCCTGGAGCGGGGCAGTTTCCCGCAGCAGTGGAGGCGGGGCCGGCTTGTGCTCATTGGCAAGCCGGGGCGCTCAGCTGACGAGCCGTCGTCA
>DWLS01002032.1:0-19295 GCA_018246255.1 Pachliopta kotzebuea
CAGAGCCGTTGGAATTTTGTTGGTATGTGGTCGGGTTCCCGAGTTGTGGGTGCACAAAGTTTCACAATTTTGTATGGGCCACTTGTTTTTATTCTTTATTGTATAACCCTTAACTAAAGTATACAAAAGGCGGGCTTGATGCCAGCAGTTATTCTCCACCAGTCAACCTTAGGTGATGTTGTTGTTTTTTTTTTATTAGTTAAGGGTCAATGCTTCACCACGATCCCTCCTGGTGTTAAGTGGTGATGTGGTCTATGGTGGTAAAGCGTATTAACCTAGCAAATGCCTATTTACTCTATTTTTGAAGATGCTTTTCTTCTTATACAAGAAAAGGTTTGATAGGTGAAATATATACCCTCGTCATACCACATAAGCAGAGGAAAGCAAAACTATTGTCATATTGTAATATATGCGGAGTTCTTCGTTATCCTACTTTGTATCTATATTCCTTTTCTTGTAGTGCGTCCGAGCAGAATGTGATCTCGCTATTACAACTTAATTAACAGACGCCTCCATTTGACATGATTATTCTCATATTAAACCTTTGGGCAATTACTACATAACATTATCATTTGTAATTCACCCGTCCCCTTTCCATCACCGGACGCAAAGCGCACGGCGAGACTCCATCCTTATGTTGTAAACATCACCAGTTTACGCACTAAGAGGTTTGACTCCTCGTTTTTAATAAGGACAGCTAAGAAATGGAACAACTTGCCGGCGTCAGTGTTCCCGTACAATTACGATGTGGGCGTCTTCAAGAAAAGAGTGAATTTGCTAGGTTAATGCGCTGTACCATCATCGACTACATCTTCACTTAACACCAGGTGGGATCGTGGTCAAGCATTAACTTTTACATACGTAAAATAAAAATAAAAAATCGATATTTGGAGATGAGGCATCACTAGTCGGGTCAGACTTGAGCGGCGGGACGTCTCCCCCCTCCACCCGCCTCGCCCCGCTCTCACCCCGCGCCCGTATAAAACAGTCGGGCGCCACGCGCGCGCCGTTTAACGCATCAGTACCGCAGTGTAGCGCGACGCCGCCGCGGACGCGAGCCCACGCGACAACAGATTGTGAAAGTGTTCCAACGCAATTTCTACACGGTGGGGAGATATTACCCAGAACTCATCGACTACTTCAACCCCTCAGTCAGTGCACGCTGTGATTGTTTCACGAATACAAGCCATTCGGGGGTTCAATGGAAGCGAGGTTCGTGACTTGCCGGAGTTTCCAGCAGATCAAGCCGCCCGAGAAGAGCCTCGCGCCGCAGCCGACGGTGAAGGGGCTGCTGTCTCGCTTCGGCAGCCAGGCACAGGCGCTGTTCGCGCCTAAGAAGCCGCGCTTCGGCTCATCGGTCGCCATACACAAGCTGCGCGAGACGAAGTGGTTCAAGCACGATGAACAGAACATACTGTGCGCCGTGCTCGAAAGCGGCTTCGTGCTGGAGGTGCGGGCCGAGGACCCGCTGCCGCCGGACTCCGCGCTGTCTCCGGACTACCACATGTACGCCATCGCGATGTGGAAGAAGGGTAAAGGTACGTGGCGACGACGCGCATTCCTTTGAGGGTAACCTTGTGCGGTTCGTGCTCCATCGTTACAAGTCGACGGCGTACGGAGTCTAATGCAACACTGAATGGGGACCTCGGCTGTTAGCTTGCGGGTCATTTACGTTTTCTAATAATAACATATGTAAATTATTCATCTTGCGTACGCGACCGAGCGCTTGTTCACACACAACACTTCGTTGAGTGAGGGCGATAAATAGTTAAGCGATTACTAATACCAACAACCGGTGTGGCTTTCCAGATGTTTTTATTTTTTATAGTTAATACACTAAGTATCATTATATATAAATTTAAACAAAAACAACCAGACATACATTTTTTTTTATATAAAATGCAAACAACCTTGTAAAACTACAAAGTTTCTAGTTGTTTCTAATCGTTACGTTGCGCGCCGACCTAAATAGATATACTACAAGATTTACGACGATTTATTATAGAAATTTCTAGAATCTAATTATAAAATTTATAATCAAACAGAAAAAACAAAGAACCCGGAACAGATAGAGGTGTACACGGTTCAACAGAAAGGTGTGCGCAAACGTGTGATCCGGACGAGCCTGGGTGCATTCTGGAAGAAGGACTCCGTGATACGTATAAACAACGTGGACGACAAACAGGAGGCACCGAACAGCGAGAAAGACATAAGAGCGAAGGTAAAAACCCAAAAACCCACAAGTTTCCAATTCTAATTAATCTAGGTTATTTCCAATCTAAAATCAAACAAACAAATCGTAGTTATAATTCAAAAAGGCTACCTTTTTAACATTAATCAATACCCTTAACAATTCGGAACATGTTTTCAAGCGCTGGATTAGATTGTTAGGTTATAATCGCTGTAGTTCAACTGAAATTGTTTAATAAACATTTCTTTCTTGTTCTTCGAGCATTTATTCCTTTGCCAACTGTTTATTTTGTACAGCAAACGTACGGCGGCCTCGATTATTATTCAAATGCATATTTCTTCACACAGTTATTGCTATATTATTGTCAGATTTATTATTTATGAGATGGCAATCGTTGAATTTCGTTTGAATCGTAATTGAATATTCTATTATTCCAATTTTTATTAACATACAAAAAAAATTTACAATTTTCGCAATCTCTTATTGGATCTGTCGCATATCAGGAATTTAGTCTTCCCACTGTAGGTGACGCTAGAATTGGAAACCCTCTCATTTCAGATAGCCTCATCGGGGCTTTCGTTTTTTGGAAAGTGACAGTGGAAAGGCTACTAAGGAGCTTCTACTGATTGCAGCTTGACATGGCCACTAAATCCAGATTCGAGAGGAACTGGCACAATACACTACACTTTGTCCATTGGTGTCGCTACGGGGAGACGCCGCAAGAAGCTCGCATGAGACAGGTAACAGAACATTATCATCTTTCACAAACATTCTATAAAACCTAGATCCTTTGATACGTCTTACATTAATTTAAAAACTGCATGTAATCCACGTTTCTTTTTAATACTGTTTTCGTTTGTAATTATGGCTCATACGTTATTTCCACATGCATGTTGAACACATTGAAAAAAAACTGTCTTTACACATATTTTTTAATTTCAATATTATTAGTAACGAAATACATTTGTTTATGAATGTAACTGTATTGAAGTGAAAAAATATATGGTATTGGCAGTATGATGGAAAAGAAACTCATTCATCAATTTCGCGAGTTGCTTATATTCTTAAGTTTTTGTGATTGTTTATGCTTTTGTATGAAATGCGGGGCTTCCTCATTAATAGTGAACTTGGGGAAACATTAAAACCTGGTATAACTGGCATCGAGGGAGGACGATCATCATGCGGCAATTGCATGGGACGGCAGTTGGACTGAAGAGTGGACAAAACAAAATACAAACAAAACAGAGATCGCACAACGTAGAAATTTTGTTACAGATCAGCTTAACGACGTCGAAAACACCTATGATTATCATCTTTTGATGGTCGTAGAGGCGCTATGGACACAACCATCCGGCTACCTTTACAAATACCGGTGAGGTTTTTCATTTAAAACGATTGAACGGAGTCACCCCAATGTTCAGAGGTTTAATGTGCCCCAATTTGTGTACTCTATTGTGTGTCACTTGTCATTCTATCGCTCTATTAGATCACTTGCCGGGGCAGAGCCGGAGAAACTTAGCCGTTTAAGAAACTCCCTCCCGAAAGAATCTTATTCATAAACAATTGATAAAACATAAAATATCTTAAACCACGTATTTTCATATTAGTAATTTGTAATTTATATATAAGGAAACTACAAAATGTTTTAGTATGAGATATGTGGTTCTTGGCCCTAGAACTAGATTATATTGAAAAAGTAAATGTTTTCACAGAAATAATTTTTAGCAGAGCAAGATGTTTCTTGTAGAAAAATTTTCAATCTTGAATTCTGAGCCTGTCGTTTTTTAAACTTTAGAGAGATTATCTTAGTTCATGACATTTATTCGAGAGATTAACGTCATATCAGTTGAAACATTTTTGGATGTTTTACGAAAATATTATTTCTATATGGTAGGTACGATATAAAACCGTGCAGTTAAAACTTAAATAAAAAAACCGGTCCTAATTAACCGGATAGTGGGCAACAAAAATTTAATATGAATTAATTAAAATTTGATAACATAGATGGCGTTGACGGACGACTTTCATTGTCTGAAGTATACTATAAAGATATTTTAGAATAAATCTTGGAGACATTACATATAAATAATGTATATACAGTTTAATCCATTTTCATTACAAATCCTGTAAGAAATTTTAATTTGTTTTTAACGTACAAAAACCAGTAGATGGTAACAATATTAGGTATGTAAGAATAAATGACAAGGCGGTTAGGGGGTTTATCGCGTTACCGAAATTCACTTATAAATTGTTATTAAAAGACCAAAAGTTATATTTGTATATCATATAAAAATTCCTCGTGAACTTTACACTTAATGTCCGTTATTAATAAACTTAAACAATGCCTTATATTCGGAGAAACGTTCTCTGTTTATATATAATGGAGCACGCCAGTTTGACCCCTGGCACAAGGTTGGCAGATTAAATTGGGTTAATTGATGCCCGCCCGTACAAATGTTAGGGTGATATTAATTTTAATACGTAATATATTAAATAAAAAACTTTCAATTAATATTAACATCAAATAAGTTAATAAGAACGGATGTTATCTGCGGAATTATTTATCTTCGAGAAGATTAGTACTAAAATAATTTAATCAAAGCCAGGCCATAAAATAAATTCCCAAAGCAACAATCATACCAGTTGTTAGGTGACAAAAAATTAATACAATACAAAAAGTAATAATCAGGCATAAACTAATTACTTATATAATATTTACTTTTTAAGGACAATTGTAAGACATTAATTGTCCATAATATATAAATAAAATAAACTAGAGTTATGAAAAGTATGCAGATATAACAACCAAAAAAATGTTCCTCTGACCTTTTTTATATATATGAAATTATACATACATAACTTCAACACTTAGTTATAATCTGGTAACAGTCAAGGTTTGCACCAACAAATACATCGCATTATTGTTTTTATGTGAATTTTTTCGGCCTGTTTTGTAATTCTATATGTTAAAGATAATTTTTTTGTCTGATGTTTACGTTATTGGTGATGAAGCGATTTGATTTTAGCGGTAAACAAGTTAATACTTAATATACAGTACAGTATATATAAGTATATACAATTTTTTTGTTTCTATACCTAATATTTCTTTTTAATTAATTTTGATTACTTATAAAATTAACATCGATTTGATATTGCATATTCATTGACAATACGTAATATAGATTAAAAAGATAACTGAAAAGGCAAAGATTAAAGTTCATACAGCCGGTTCATACATCACATTTTTTATTTGTCTTTAAAGCTGAAATTATTATTTTATAAAAATTGTTTGACTTAAATTTTGCCAAACACCAGGATATAATGAATAAAACTGAGTGATTTGTTTGCTCTGGATATTACCGGTAATTTTTACACAATAAGTTTGCAGTTTAGTAAATTAAGAGTGATCTGACAGTTGACATTATAAAATTTGGATGTCTCTTATTTGAAAAATAATCATATTGCTGTAATTTTTTTTTCTTTGAATTACTTTGCAATTGTAGATATTTTTGAAATGTTCCTCGCTGTTGTCGATATATTTTTAATATTTTCTTTAATTAATGAAAAATTTCGTTGTTCCAGATAAGCGAGTCGCTGAAATGGGGCAACATTGGCATGAACATGGGCGTAATGCTCGTGAGTCAAAACAATGCCAGAGCAAAGGCCAAATCGGTCTGAGTGTTGCCAACCAGCGGTCAAAACGCCGCTGGCAGATCCTGTTACGCCTGCTTCTGGCTCCCCCGGAATATTGACAATGTTTAAATTGTTTTTATTTTTCAATTCCAGCAGGCATAGGCGTGATTGAGTTAATTATTGAGTCGATTTTTGTTTGACAGTAGCTCAAGGACCGAGTTTGCGTGATCTTATTATTTTTGATATGTTAAAGCTCTCATTTCGGCATTTAAATTTTTTTTTCGTTGTTAAATATCGATTAATGTTCTGCATAATTATACCAATCTTACAACAAATTTACAACGAAGTAAATCGAAATTTGTTCGGTCCTTAATTATTCGACATCACCAGTATTCACAACTGATTTGTAATACAAAAATTTAATTTTCTTTAGTATTGTCATACTGCCAATTAAGTTAAATTGATATTTTTAAATTCCTTATTGTTAATTGTGAAGCATTTCACTTTTAATTGCTGGAACAGCTTTGATGTTTTTGTTTCTATTATATCAATATCATATAAGTCCATATAGACTTTTACGTTGTATATGTATCGAATGCTCAATCCGATTTATAAAACTACAATACATGTCGGCGATGGAGTTATATTTCAACTGATTACAAGTGATAAATTCCCTTTAATTTCGTTTAAACAAGCTTTAATTTTTTGTTAGATTTTAACGGGGCAAAAAATAACATTCCTATTATACGAGGCGAGTGAAGCTTCTGTAAAATTGGATTATATTCTCTAAACTTAAAAATATTTGGAAAGTTAATCTTATAAATGATTTATTATCATTTATGTAACATAGTTGATAAATGTTAAAGTCTATTTATCATTGTTTCTAAGACTGTTCCGATTTTGTATGGAGATGTTTTGAATGGATTCGACTACGAAAAATTTACTATGCCTAAAACTTTCCCGATTTGTTCGCGATTAAACTTTGTGCGGGTTCTCATAACATCTGTTTTTCGTAGTCGTTCGATTGCTAAGTATTGCTATTTATGAAGTATAAACGATCTATATAATGTTTAATGTTAAAACGGATGTGGATGTTTTTGGATTGTTGAGATAGCAGGAGAGGCAAGGAGTATTGTATGAGTAAGATAAAATTTTTCTATTTATAATGAAGCATTTTTTTGTATTAATAAATAGATTTTCATAATCCAATTTATTTTTTTTTTTCTGAAAATGTAAACCACTAAGTGATGATCTTTTTAACAATAAGTGTTACATCTTATGACAAGCAATGCACATCATATTGTGCTCATTGCTTTGTGATAAAAATAATAAGTATCATCATTACCCCAGTAATTTTAGCATCTACGACGCCGTTTATGTATTATTACTATATTTTTGATGATACAAATAAGAACTTTAAAAAGAGCAGGTCAAGATGTTTACACACCATCACAATGAACTGGGAAAAAAGGTTATGAGTAAAATGAATACTAAAAGATAAATCCTTTAAATTAATGCCTGCATGATTAATATATTAAACCTGTAATGTTCAATTCCTTTACTTGATTTCAATACTTGACCGGATGTTAAGTGAAAATGACTCGGATTATAGTGAAGTGTGTTCACATAGTATCGCGGCAGGTTTACAATATGGGAGTATAATCTAAATAGGCAGGTATAAAACACTTATAATTTTCAAACCCTGCCATAAGTGATCCTAGAATTGCACTTGACTAAAACGCAATCAATTGGTCGGTAAACTATTGAGGCAGTTAATCAAAAGAAATTTCATATCAACATGCCCTCTAGATAGGGCTAATTGTGGACCATTATCATTGCGTTATCAGTATGCATAAACAATTGTGGTTCAATAACAA
This sequence comes from Pachliopta kotzebuea, assembly GCA_018246255.1. Lineage (NCBI taxonomy): Eukaryota > Metazoa > Arthropoda > Insecta > Lepidoptera > Papilionidae > Pachliopta > Pachliopta kotzebuea. The sequence goes on from DWLS01002032.1 coordinate 7,702, forward strand.
TGCATTGTTACTTTTATTAATAGCATATTAAAAAGTAAAAATAATAAAATGCGTCCAATACACCTACTACATCAACTATGTTTAATAAATCTATATAAGGCATCGGGCTCAAAAACATCTAGAACCTTTAATAAAGAAAAAGAAACAAATGTTTCAAAAACGGCATCATATTATAAGCATAGATTTTTACTGTAATGGAAATCTTTTCATACATTATTCAATATCACTATACTATGTAATACTTCACATAATTATCAATTCTTAATTATGGTATATTTGAATAGTCTGACTCAAAAATCTCACTACAGCATGTGATTCCCTTTAGCTTGACTTTTCTGTAGTAGAAAATAGCTTCCACTATTTTAATTATCATTAAAATTTCATAGAGAATCCAAGACTATTTCATAGTGGATTCTATCCAGCATTGATTTTTTAGGCAATAAGGTAATTGATTTACACACAAAATCAGCCCCTAAGGTACGGCTAGTGAGTGTAACAACCGCTTTTGGTAATGATATCCGAACAATAAGGGCAAATACTTTCTCCTTAGATCGGGGGATAAAACAATATAGTATTGAACGTTTCAACTACTCTCCTTATGTTCACTGCGGATCGTTGATAGTACACTAAGTTGACTACTGACCCCATCATGTAATAAGTTTACATATTAAATGTATATGGTATCTTCGCCTATTTGCCCAGATAGTGATACAATTGATGATATGTAATAAAATTCTTAATGAATATATGTATAATTTGTATTTTGAAATGGTTATTTGTAAATAAGTAGTTAAAGAAATATCTTATCTGTACCAGTGTGTAAACAATAGGGTTTAAAGTTTTATATATATTAAAACGACATTGTATCGAAATTGTTAGTTTTTTTCAAAAAATTTGATAAGATATTACAGTCAAAGTTGCAACAAAAAAATTTTCGTTCTTGACGGAACTCTGACCATAATATTAATAATTTTTAAAGTCCTATTTATAAGTTATTTACCATAGAGGGCTATTTTCACTTACCTCTCTAAGCAGGCCGAACAGCATGTCGGTGGAGAGTGAGCGCTCGTGCGCCTCGTCCATAATGATGGCGCAGTAGTTGTCCAGGTCAGGTTCGCGCAAACCCTCGCGAAGCAAGATTCCGTCCGTCATATACTTGATCACCGTATTGGGAGAGGTGCAGTCCTCGAATCGGATCGCGTAACCAACCTCCTCGCCTATCATAGAATTGAATAAAATAGAAATGGTAAAAGCAGTCTCTCAAAGTTGGCGATGTCTACCCGAAGCCCTAGTGTAAATTTTAATGTGTTACGGTTTTAAAAAGCACTTGACTAAGGCTAACAATGTTTATATGAACATGGCTCCAGATACCATGATCCGTTTTTTCGATTACTTTATACAAGTGGAAAGTTTACGTTGAATATGTTCTAAAAATTCTGATATCAAAAAAAGGAATTATTTACCAAGCTTGCATCCCATCTCGTCGGAGACGCGCTTCGCAACGGACATGGCGGCGACACGCCGGGGCTGCGTACAGCCAATGGTGCCCAGCCGGCTAAACCCTTCCTCGTGCAGGTATTGCGTTAGCTGTGTTGTTTTACCACTGCCAGTTTCACCTGCAAACGCAATGAGAGTATCTTTAAAATAAGGTATTAAATAAAAAATTTAAACTGTTCTCCCTAGACGGCAGTGGCTTCCTTCTGCGAGTAAGTAATGTCCCAGAAGGAAGCCGACGAGCGGACCAGAGAGCATAGCCCAGAGGCTTCCTCCCTCCGCAGACGGCGAATCGAGGTGCGCAGGAGGCGGTACTAACGCCTCCTCTTGCTGCCCCCGGAACCCGAAGGGCACCTGGCCCCGCCAACGCTTTGGCGTCGTGGGGAGTTCTCTAATAGACGGAGAAGTCTCCTTTTAGAGGGACAAAATTATTGAAGAAAATTTTTAAATTAAGGTTAAGATCGTCAACACACCCGTAATTTTCTGATAGGAAGAGTTAAATCACAATCGTCTTAGCCGGTATCTTGACATCGTGTTCAAACAACTACACGCCTTAAATATCTAGCACAGTTCTTTTGCAGTTAAGGATTAAAAGGAATGTTAATTCCTGACGTTAAAAAAGCACCCACCGACAATGATGATGACGTTGTTCTCTCTAATGACCTGCATGAGTTCCTCGCGAACGGCGAACACGGGCAGGTAGCGCCGTTGCTCACTGATCGTTTTCTTCTTAACAAAGTCAGATTTCGATTCAGGTTCTTGTCCTTCTGTAAAATAGTAGAATATTTTTTTATAGCGATTTTGCTGTCATAACAACAGCATAAGTTAATATAAATAATAACTCGAAGTTTACCTTTATCCAAGTGTTCCGCATATTTGTAAGCTTGTCTTGTAGGTCCGTCTTCGATTTCTTCTTTCTCCTTCTGTATTCCCATAATGTTACCTGCAATGTAAAATGATCAATGTATAGAATAAGAACCTTCTATTTAATTTATTGTGACGTAATTCTTGTTGTTTTTTTGTGCGAGCGGGTAAATAGTGGGAAAGCTGTCTTGGTGATGCTGGAAATGAAATGGAGATATTATAGACTATAAGATGGCTTATAGAATTATGAAATGAAGACAATACCTATTTTAGTGCCTTCGAGTTTCCAATGTTTCTTCTGCGCCTTTTTTCTTTCTTTCTGTTCTCTGAATGCCTTTACTAAGGCGGAACCCTTACGAGCGTTGAGCGCCATATCGCAGGTTGGATCTTTAACCTGAACGTGAATTAGATTATAATAAATTCTGTACATTTTAAATAAAAACAAAAATCCCTATAAATTAAAAGTAAAAAATCGTTATTAATCTTTAACACCTGGTTGTTAATAAAATAGCAATTTTTTTAAGGTTATTGCTATAAATACTGTAGAAGGAACAAAAACTTATACCACATTTAAAACAACAAATCCACTTGTTAAACTAGTAATATTATTTTTGTGTCTGTTAAAATTTCTTGACCATATGGGCTAGGTGTACGACATCAATGTTAGGACTGGACTCACCGGTATCACAGGCTCAGGCTGTTTGGTGAACACTATGCGTCCGTCTAGGAATGGTGGCACAATGTTGTGCACCAGCAAGTGAACGCGATCAACATTCTCCTGCCAAAGAAATACGTTCATAAATACTATAACCAAATTAATAAACAAGCATGCATTTAGTATATAAAAGTACTGCAGTTGGAGACCGATAGTGTATATGTTGTAGGAGCAAGAGCACTAATTATCAGATGACATCATGCTCATTTCGCAGCTACTCCGTTTAAAAGTTACAATACTAATATACTTGTGGGATGTCTGGAAGAGATTGCATTATGAGCAATAAGACCGCTCATTGTACATTTTTATTCAATAGTCTGTATATATTATTATTGTAACCCGGTGTACAATAAAGAGTTTTTATTATTATTATTATTATACTAATATGTATTCCGTTAAGGTTTGACTTTCTGTAACAACTTCTACAGCTTTATAAAATTGAAGATACCTGCTAGATAAATCATTATCATATAAAAAAAAGTTTTTATGTTCTATTGCATATTAACAAACCTCATCCATATCGCTGTTTAGGTTGATAGCGTGCACTACACCGCTGGTCAGCATCCGGTTCCTCTCCCAAAGTTCGTTGTCCCGGTCGATCTGCTGCCGTTGCGCTGACACCTTCCGATTGCGACGCTTCTCTATCTGTTCTTCCTTGCGCGCTATATATTCCGCGCTAGTGCCAGCAAAAGGATCAGTTTCGTCTGTCTCGCCTGCACATTAAAATTATGCACACCTTTATATGGAAGTAACTGCATCACTTATAGGATATATTGAAAACTTGATAACAATTGGTTACCTTCTCCCATGTTGTACCAAGCCCTGTCTAATTTCTTCTCTGCTTCTTCCCAGTCCGGATCATCTATATGTACAGCACGTCTGCTAGATGCCCATCTATAATTCAAAACAGAGATCTTACAGTTTTAAAAATTTATCTCAAGTTGACGCTAATACGACATGGTTATTTTTAATATAGTATAGATGTACAGTAATTGTTTACACTACTGTTTTATGGAATAAACAATTATTTTATGATTTTTATCTAGACTATTTCTGGCACCAAGGATTTATTGCCAGTAATATGTATGTTGCATCCTTCAGCTCAATTATGCAATTTTCCTTTTTTCAAGTCATTATTTCAATACTAAAAGAAGACTAAAATTCTTGATAATATCACATTTTTAAATTAGATCTTAATTACCAAGTTTTGCTCTCTACTGATTGATAAACATTAAAAGAGAAAAATAGTAAAGTACTTATTATTACTTATGTGGCGTTGGTCTAGGTGTGGAATCATATGGTCTCCCTTTATTATCCCTGAGAGGTCTTCCCCTTTCACTTCGCTGTGACCGATCACCACCACTTCCCTCTCGTGGAAGCGGTGTAGGGAAGTCCCAACTGGACTTTCTTATAGGACCTTTAGTGTCGTCATCATCTTCATCCCATGCTGTTTTATCAGTTGGTTTGAGAACCTTCAAACTGAAATTTTAATTATGCTGTAGAATGTTATTAGAAATTTATAAATATAAAAGAATATACATGTAGCATACTAAAGAGTTTGGATTACATCTTAAGAAGTTTGTTAATCTGCTCACAGTCTGTTGTTGGTAAAACATTGTTGAGTTAGATTTCTTTTTACCTTTATAATAGTTTGTACAATACATAAAGTTTATGTAAATGCATATGAATTGTAAACACCATTGAACCATGTTTCAGATGTTAATATTTAATAGGTAGAAAATTTTAGGTCAGTCTTTACTGGTCACTTAATCATCTTAGGCCTAATTGTCAAAACACTGTGTCATGCTAATGACTAAGTGTGATCACAAAATGTCAACACCTAAATAAATGAAGACAATATATTTTTTAAAACTCAAGGCTTTTATCCTAAGATTATTAGAATGGATAGGTCTATTTGCTTGTGCATAGCTTAAATTATTCTTCATAACATACTTAGGTGTCCTAGGTTCGTCTTTGAATCTAGGCTCATAATAACTTCTTGTACTCCCTCTTTCAGAGTCCCGACGGTCTCTCTCCCTTTCAGAATTCCTGTCATGATCTCTATATCTGTCTCTGCTTTTTCTGTAGTCATCATCTCTTCTTCTGTCTCTGTCATGCTCTCGCCGGTCATAGCGATTGTGATAAGAACGATCATCATCATCTCTAGATCTTGATTTCTTTTCATCTTTTGTTGAATAGTGAACACCCTTTTCTTTTGACTCTTTCTCTTTTCTGAAAAATGTAGGAAAGATTCTTTAAGAATAATTCATCACTTTAAAAAATAAATGACTAACAAAAAAAATTTAATCAACAATTTTTTGTTTTAAATAAAAGGTATAGTAATCAAATACATCAAATGGAGAAAATATAAAGTAAACATTAAAGATGAATATATAATTATGTATAAAGAAGTTTTAAGAAATGTTATTAGCTTCTCCTTAAAATATTTATGCTCCTTTGAGAGCTATTATTTGGAATTTTATAAACATAAAAGCATCAAAAAGTTTCATACGAAAGATATAAAATGGAAAGTAAATATTTACTTTTGTAGGCGTTCTAGCATCCTTTCTCGTGCCTGTTCCGATAGCCCACCTGTATAGGTTGGTGTTTCTTCATTGTGTTTTCTGTATTTACGTTGCTTTACACCTGAAGGATCGTTTATGTTTTCGGTTTCCTCAATTTCGTTTTCGTCATTTTGAAACGATATTAACCTATCTTGCTTCCTTTTTGCGGCTGCTAGTTTATCCAATCCTAACAAGGAAGGCTTGGCGAACTGGAATTCTTCCGGTTTATCTTTCTTTTTGATGATTAGTCCACCTGGTGCATCACCTGAAGTGCCCTCCAAACGATGCAAGTTTTCATCGCCGTCTGCCATTGCGAAATAATATTAACAACTCTTTTATATAGTTTATGTTATGTGCTTTTAGTTAAATATAATCTTATAACACTTTGAAACAACTTCAATTAATAAATCTAGTTAGAAAAGTATACACTTAAACAACACAACAATGCACACTGTCCTGTCAATGTCATAAATTTGTCGATACAATCGATACTATCGATATAACTTAGTGATTTTCAATAGCTTAAAAATATGTTCTATTTTTTTTAAGTTCATTTCCATTTAAATTAACTAAAAAACGTATTGATGTGTATTTTAATTAAGTTAATAACGTTATTTTATAATCTTTTCAGGTAAACTAAATGGTTTTTTTTAATTAATCGATTAGTTATAATATCGATGTAATGATAACATATTCTTTTGTTAGTATTGTCAAAATATATGTGATTCATAGATTTTATATAAATTGCCAAAGCAATGAGTATCAAGACATTCGAAATCTTGTTAATATAAAATAAAATCTTTTTTGTATTATTTAATTTTAGAATTATAATTTAATGGATATGGATTAAATGGGATGGGAATTGATTAGATGAATAAATATATGTAAAAAAATTGATGTTGGCTTCAGTTTGCCTACAAAAAACTGATCATATCTATTAAGGATTGTATATCCTTATCGCTATTACCGACTCCAAAATATTGTTTATACTATGTATTGTATTTTCATTTGAATATTTTAGCGTTTCATGATTATGAACTCGTTTCATTGAGTCATTGGAGACATTTTGAATGTTGTCAGTTCACAGAAGATGTCACTGAATTATATGATGTTTTTTTCCGGTTAAACAAAAATACTTGCGAGATGTTCGACGGATGCTGAAAAAACAATTTCAACGATTTTTTAAAATACGGAAACTGTTCTGTATGGTTTATAAGCTCTCTAAGTTATGTAAGAACACGAAAAAGGTATGAACGTGAATTTTTTTTAAAAACGTACATTATTTTTGATAGTTTAATAATATACTTGCCATTATTATATATCACCATAACAAATAAGCCAAAAATCGAAGAGAAAAATTTAATTGCAAATTTGTGTATATACTTCAAAAATATGGAATGACCTTCGACACACAAAAACAGCCGAAAAGAAGTACTGGCATTAATAATGAGTGCAGACTCCACCTTGCGACCTCACTTTTGTTTTGTAAGAAGTCATATACGTACCGAGTCCCATTGTTGCATATGAAACTGCTTCCGTTGTTCGAAAGCTTTGGATTTTTGAGATTAGCTTTTTTTCTTTTGGAAACAAAAAACATGCGTTCAAAATAATCGAAAACAGCAACTGCTGTTGTTTCGATTTTAAAAGAGACTTGTTAATAACATTTTAACACACCGTAGATATAATATATAGTTCATATAATAATTATTGACACTAGTTCTGCTTAATGTAGTAAAGAATTTTGATACCAAAGTAAATATTCCTAAAAGTCCCAGGAACCATCTAAACGAGACTTTGTTCTTCCTAAAAATAGTATACAATTATAAGCGTAAATTAAAATGGCGTATTGCACAACTGTTTTAGGTTTGCGCAACAAAAATTGAAATAGGAAAGTTGTATATATTATCAGTACTTTACTATGATAAATTATGCAGGAGGTTAATACAATTTGTGACTTTATATATTTATTGTGAGTTTGAAAATTTTAGTATATTATTATTTTGTATAAACATGTACAAGAAGTTAGTTTCTTAACCTACTGGCATTAACTTCAAGGTAAAATCTAAGAAATAAAAGAAAATCATTAAAAGTAGTTTTATAAATAAAATAGTTTCTCCTTTTAATGAATTTGAAAACGGATCAATTGTTAATTGAAATAATTTTCACCGCCTAAAATATTTGCTTACCAAATCTGCAACAATTTTAATAATGCAGCAACATGAATTATGTAGAGAGTATGACATTTAGACGATCTCCAAGAATCGCTACGCGATGTGCAAATATATCTGTCTGTTTTCTCCGGACGCAAATATCTCATGTTAATCTGAATCATTGTAAAGATATTATAAACGATAATCTGATCATATTTATCTACATCGGTATGATTCGTAACATAAACAAAAGTCCTCTCAATATTTCAGAAACTCGATATGTCAAAGCCTGTTTATGTTATATCATATTTTATACTTTCGAAATGTGATTGTTATGGAATTTTGGTTTACATGGCTTCTTTTGTCAATAGGATAAATAAACCATTTTTAAACCTAGTTATTGCCATAAACTTTACACCATATTATTTTATTTTTTAAACAGTTAACCTAAATAGTGCTTCACTACGATCCCACCTGGTTTTAAGTGGCGGTGTGGTTTGAGGTGGTAAAGTGCATTAATCTAGTAGATGTCTATTCACTCTTAATTTGTAGACACCCACATCGTATTTCTCTTTTGCTTTTCTTATTAGAAATGAAGATGGGGACTATAATTCTGTTCCACATCACTATACTTATTTTTCTATTTCTTTACTATAGTTTTAAGCTTGATTTGACGAGCGGTGTCTGGCCAAATACTACTTTTTAACATTTCCAACTACAAAAGGAGCTAGTTAGTCTAGCTAATGAAACTCAAAAATCTGCCTAGCCCGAGCGTAATGTAAATGCCTTATAAAATTAATCTTCTTAATCGTTTTATTTATAAATGAAATATTATTAAAACAGGCCAGGTGTTCAGCATTATTGAAGATCTGGATTACATTAATGAGACATTTATTCATGTAAACATCAGCAGTGAACTAAGTGCGTGTTATTAGTGAAACTGAAATATTCCCTGCATCATATGAGAGACATTTAAATTTACGGCGCCATGAATCGACGATTGACGATAAAACTTTACTGTCAAATGCCTGCCGCCCTTCCATGACAAGTCTTGGCAAAATGCCTAGATTAATAAATCATTTACTTTTCACTCAATTACATCTTGTAAGTTAATTGCATATGGCAAGAAATTAGATGCAATTTACTAATTATTTTTGCTTTAGTTACATACATGTCATTAAAATAAAGGGTCTCTCTGTAAATATAAAATTAAATTATTCGTCCGAAAAACATTTAAAACTGCTGGATTGATTATATTTGTATTGTCATTAGTAGTACACTTATGTAATGTATTAGTTTTAGGTTTAATAAATGGTCTTTAAAGGTATGTATATTAATATTTAATCAAATAATCGTAATGTGTAATAGTTACGTTGTAGAAGTGTTAGGACATATTATTGAAGTATACAATTAACAATTTAAAACGTCACTGGCGTAAACAAAATCCTTGAAATGGTGGAAAACGAAAATTTCTTATGTTTTACAAAGATGAAGAGGTTGTTTGAAATAATATACCTAATAACGAAAATTGAAGTACAGGGAGAAAAACAAACAGGTTTATACGCGTGTCAGAAGTTAAAATGATTTTCTTTTATTTATTTAAGTAATCCGTTTCCTCGTTTAGTTGGTGAGGGACCTTGTTTTTCTGTATTTTTGTTATCATTATCTCCCTAATATTTTCACAGTCTTTTTCCTTTTTCATATATTATAATTTTACCTTTTTTAATTTTGCTTTCACGCATCGCCTCTCTTCGTTAGCCGCTAATACACACTATTATTACATTTTTTGTTCTTCGTTCTTTTCTGTTACCTTTCCACTCTCTTTTTGTCATACTTTACATCCTGTTCTTTCTAATAGTGTTGCCAAATACTTTTCCATAATATTCTAAAAATGTGCGGTGACTTCCGCCTTCATTCATCAAGTTAAAAAGTTATTCAAGATTTCTAAAAGTTTAATATGTAAGTGTCGTATTTATTTTTTTACTAACACCTGATTCACTTTGAAGACGGGGACTACACTCGGTGATATAAACAAATACACAAACGCAAAACAACACGAGCGTTAAACTCTTCATTTGGCAACGCGAGAATAGAACAGTGTCTGTGCCGCGATCGGGCAAAAATGACGCCTGTCTGAATTAAAAAAGAAGTATCACTAATGTTCAAGTATTCATTTAAACTAAACTAATAGTGTTGCCATTAACAAAAAATAAAATTAAATTAAAAGTATCCGACTTTAATATCACGGTGACATGAGAAGTGTGAAACTTTTGAAATTAATAATTTATTTAATTTGACACCACTACTGTGACGTTTAAATTAATTCTAGTGTTATTTTTGTATATGAACGCGATGGCCGACATTGAATATCGCGCGGGAAAAGACGAAAGAGGTTCGTTAAGTTTTAATTAAATTTTTATTCAAAAGATTTGAGATACAGGTGTCAAAAAATGTTACTCTATTTTATTTTATATATAATCTATGTTTTCTGTTATGTTTGTAGCGGTAAGTCTCTTTTGCCGGAGACCGTCTAAGTAGCTATCACCGCAGCTCAGATTTCTACCGCCAAATAGTAACGTAACTAATGAAATTCTTGGAATAACGAGATCTAATATTAAAAATGTCCTATGGCGACGAGCGCACTGTGGTGCTGTATACCTTATTCATCTTATCCAGCGCTGCGTTGTTATAAGCAAGCGGATTACTTACCATCACAAATGCCTTTAGCATCTCGTCTCTTCCTTGAAAAAAAAAAAACTAATTCTATTTATGTAACTGATTTTAAGTATTTCATTGTTTATTATAATTAAATACACAATTTGTGCTCTTATGCTGTTATATTTACAGTTTTATTTAATATAAAGCTTTTATAGGATTCTCTACGTTAATCTTATAAAAGCATTTGTTTTCAGTATTTTACTATTATCATCATTTCAGCTTATCGATGTTCATTACTAAACACGTCCCTAATTACAAGGGTAATTAATATAGTCACGCCTTGCATTTGGGTTGGCAAGGTTAAGCCAGTAAAATACATAAGAAAAACAGCTCCTCTTCTCTATTATGATTCCGTTTTATTTTCTTTTCTCTGAGAGTAGGAAAGAAGAAGTTATTTAAATAAGTGGATTATACCTAAATTTTTAATTATTATTGTTAAATCATTATTTATCTATTAACTATGCGTTAGCTACTCAATAATAATCTTAGAAGGGATTCTTTTTCTTTTTTTATTTGACGTGCCGACGAGAGGAGCAAGGCATTCACCTGATGGTAAGTGATACACTTGCCAATAACAACGCGGCGTAGATGGTATACACAGCACCACATTGCGCTCGTCGCCTTGGAACAAAAGGTGTTAAGTCTTGTTACCCCGGTAATTTCACTAGCATTCAGCACCCTTCAGACAAAATAGGAGCTGCAGTGGTATATATCTAGACCAGTGATTCCCAAAGTGGTCTATTTTGACCCCTAAGGGTCTATGACCACCTGCAAGGTGGTTACGTCAGCGAAAAAAAATTTGGGGGTCCATGAAATGAAATGGATCTCACACATACATTGATAGTACCTATTTACTTACATCATACTATCTTATAACATCAAAACACACATTATTTATAAAAGTACCTATGAAGTAAAAAAATTATTATACATGTTTATAAAATTGTGTAATTTGTAAGACATATTGCTTATGTTATTTTATTTGTAGTTTATTTAATGTTACGTATATTTTACATGACAGATACAAAATTTTATTTTGAGTAGTTTTAATTTAAATTCAATTAATAAATGTATAAATTAACATGTGTT